>LKNJ01000060.1:46244-298004 GCA_002120245.1 Maccullochella peelii | reverse complement strand
CCGCTTTGATGAGTTGACCTCATCTTTATGCGTTTGGTTTACATCGGCTTCCTGAAGAGAGTGGATAAACGGCTGGACAAGATTTTATTCATGAGCGGACAGGCAGAGAGAGCAGAAAACAGAGCGCTGCATTCAAACCACTAAGCTTTTTGCTATTGCTGGATAGACATCGATGATCTGCACTCACAAGGCTTAATCACAATCATCCTTCGAACGTGACATTGCATACAAACACCCACGCGAAAGAGTTGGCAGTGTGTATGCTTCAGCCTCTGTGGCCTTGACTGAATCCAAAGGGCAAGAAGTGTGGTACAGACACTAAACTAAACTTTAGTGTCAGCCCTGCAGCTTTACTGACAAACTGAATTGAAAGACATTTCGTCTATTGAATAGATGTATTTGTGCAGAGGGTTATTCTGTTGTATACTACTGTGGTAGTTCTGTGTTTCTTTTCATTTTGCTCAAGAAGGTGCTCAAATAAGGAACAATTGCACTGGATGTAAAAGTTGGGTATGAATGGAATGTGAAATCCTTGACACTGATGAACCACTCTGAAAATATACCCAACAGTTTAACCAGCAAACCAACAGTAGCACAGTTTTTAATGTCTAATCAAAGTGGACAGATTCATGGCAGATGTGCATATAAAGCTTTGTGAATTGTCTGTTAGTTGACTGGATGAGAAGGAATTTATCAGAGAAACAGTGCAGAGAAAGATTTTTGTAAAGATCACAGTCAACAGTTCACTGTGGGTAAAGGCCGGTGATCCCACTAGTCTCAGACGAATGCTCATCATGAAAACATTTTTAGCTTAAACAAATGTAAACAAGTTGCATTATGTGACCTATTCTCACAGTTGGAAACAGTTTGAGGAGGGCAGGAGCAATGTTACAGGTGAGCAATCTTCATAGAGGTATGTAGTTTTATTTTCTAGAAACTATGAGCTGCACATTTCAGAGTGCCTTTCAGAGACCGTTATTTATTAAGACGTTTTCAGGGACATATAATCAAGAAAATGTTACTACAGATGTGCAGTCTGTGAGGGGTTGAGAGGATAACATTGCAATGTACATCATTCACGAGCTGTGATTTATTTTTAACCAGTGTTTTTAAACTTGTCCTTTTTTTTTTTCTCTCCATGTTATGTCTTGGATCAAATAGTTTGTTATGAAGATAGCTTTAAAGTATTTATGACAACTTAGGGATTGGTTATGCACATTAGCTGTATCCTGTTGCCTTACTGTAGAATATGGACATGTGTTGTTCCACTCTAGTTGAGATCTAGGTAAAATACTAGAGAAACTGCATTTCCTGCAGAAAATGCGTGGGAATGCTGAAAGCTGAAGTTGTGGTGGTAGTAGTAGTAGCAACAATCTAAGAATAACAATCGGTATGGGCTATAAATCATATCTGGGAAATTTAACAAAGTCTAGTTTAATATGTGACAACATCCCCGATAACAGAGAGAGAGAGAGACCTGTAAGTCACCATCATTCAAAAACTGTAGGTTGATATCTGTGAAATGACCTTAACTGTCGAAAGTATGCAGAAGCAGTAGCATTGTCAAGTTGAAGAGGGTTCTCCACCTTGCATTGTAAACAAAAAATTGAAAAAAGCTTAATATTTTAAAAAGTATAAAGAAGAAAAGTCATAGCATAAATGACATAAAAGTAGTAGTCAAGCAAAAAACATACAGAAGAAGAATAAAAAGAAAAATAAACCTTAGAATGCTGATTCAGCATTCATACTAATTAAACATCAATCAGTTTGTTCCTCTGTTCTGAGTGGTGGATTGAGTATAGAGCTATTTTTGGGAGTTCTGTGCTTTTTAACTGTTAATTAATTCTAACCTCTCACACACACACTACATACAGATGCTAACACACAAATACACACTGTCTGTAGAGTAAGTAAACATATGCCTGTCACAGCTGAGATGACACATTCACTTACAGTAGGAAATCCCAAACCAACTAAAGACTAACCCTAACCTCTACAAGTTAGGACAGATTTATAAGACTGAAACAAGTCTGAAAGTAACAGAGTCCAGAATCACACACAAGTGCAACCGATCTTTTTAAGACGCATCTCAAAGAGGTATGGATTCTGTGTTTTTTGTAAATTAATTATATTGCATATCTTTGCGTGTGAAGACTATGGTCATCTTGTATTACGTCTGTGTAGTTTAAAATACTTAGTAAAGGTGACATTGTTCATATCGGATTCTACAGCAGAGTGTCCAATCATGGTTTCAGTTTAGTTGTGGTTCCTGAATAACAATCGGTATGGGCTATAAATCCTATCTGGGAAACTTTAACAAAGTGTCTGCCACAACTTAAATGGTTTATTTAGTTGAATGCTGAACACTCATGACATTTCATAAGCTCTCTTTTTTAAAGAAAGAATACCAAACTAACGAGTTACCTTTAAAGCAGTACCTTTAAAGCATAGAGAGGCAGTTGTGACACAAGAACAAGAACCTACTAAACATAGTATGTAAACCAACTAAAGACTAACAGTTAAATAGCACAGAGGTCACAACTGCGATACAATGAAAAAAGACATCGGCCCATAGCTAACTACTCTTTTCTTGCTCATTCCCTGTTGGATTTACATTTGCATCACTCTAGGACCTCAGAGAGTACTTCACTTATCATCAGCCTCTACTACACTATATGGTTGTTATTGGGGCTTGGCACCCAAAACCTCTGGTGGGGAAGATAATGATATCTCCCCCCTAAATGTTGTCCTGGCTCCCCCTTGCCGTAGCATTTTGTGTTGTATATAGAATTAGAATTAAAGGAGACAATAGTTATTGGGGACGTCGTCACATATTAAACTAGATCTGTAAGCACTTTGTTAAATTTCCCAGATATTTATAGCTCATACCGATTGTTATTCAGGAACCACAACTAAATAACTGATTCAATCCCTGAAACCATGATTGGACACTCTGCTGTAGAATCCGATATGAACGTCACCTTTACTAAATAATTTAAACCATTAACCGGGAATCGAACCCCTGATCTTCTGTACCAAAGTCAGCGGTCTTACCGCTGTGCTAAACCTGCCGACAGAGGCATGGTTAAACGGAGACAATAGTTATTGGGGCTACGCTAAGTATGCGGAAGCAGTAGCATTTCAAAGTAGAGCAAGTTGAAGAGGGTTCTCCATTGACTTACATTGTAAAATTGATTTGAAAAAATCTTAAAATTTAAAAAGTATAAACGTTATACAGAAGAAAAGTCATAGCACACATGTCCTTAAAGAGCTGAACATTTTGATAGTTGAATGGTTTCTGTAGCTGAAAGTATGCTGAAGGAGTAGGCGGCCGAAAAACGTACAGAAGTAGAATAAGAAAAATAAAAAACAGGATAACAATAGTGTGAATGCTGAATCAGCATTCCCACTAATAAGAGTTAAAAATAAATAGACCAGGCCAAATTAATGTGTAGTTCAGCTGGCATCACTGGAGATCTCAGTTTGTCATTCACAGGACATAATGGAGTATTCCTTCACTCCCTAACTATGAATGTGAACATCAGGGGTTACATGATAATTAGTAATATGGACGCACATGCAGTCTCCATTATTTATCTCTTTTAAAACATGTAAATCTGTATTGAAGTGAATAAGAAGGAGGCCGCAGTTTTAACTTATGTAGGTCTGTTTTTGAACTATTGATGAGCTCACTGTGCTGTTAATTGATTTGGAATGGCCTTGGCTAAATTGATTACATGCATAACTTCAGTTTATATCGTGGCATGGTAAATGTATCCACTTGCAAATTTTCACTGTGATGGAAGCATAGCCATCGAGAGAAACGAGAATCTAGCGCATCATCATGATAAAGCTACATAAATCCACACCAGCAATATTTTTTTGTTGTTCAGAATTTACTGAAACCTATTCAGCACCTTAGACTCAACGTGTAGCATGCAACTTAGTACTTAAGTGGGGAGGAGCTCATTGTGTTTCCCAGATTGTACTGATGTTTGTCAAATACAAGACAGAATAGATGTGTAAAGTAATATAGGGGAATGCTGTAAAATGATGTACATGTCATGACAATGTCTTTATGTTCTTCTGTTTGTTTTTTGCTCCATGTGTAGAATAGTGTATTATAGACTAAAAGCAGTATTATTCTAAATATAATTTAAGCAAACCAAGCCATGCATGGTTTAAAAAGGTGTCACTTCTGCTTGTTACAGACGGAGGTTCACTTTGGTTCTCAGAGCTGTAGGGTTTGTGTGCGCGTTATTAAACCGTTTTACTTCAGACTGTAAAGTGAACAACTGTGGTGAAAACACGCAGGGATGAAAATTCACCAGCTAGTCCTGTGGAATCCCTTAGAAGCCTTTTGATTTCATTGCACTCGACATTTTGTTCTTTTAATTTAACATTAGCCACACACACACACATTGCTGCCTGTGCCATAACATCACTGTGGAACTTGGACACAAGTGCTATACAGCCAAGGCTTCTATTGCGTCTATGCCCACAGCAAAACTGTGTAACAACTACAATAAAAAGGCTCATTAAAACATCTTTTGACAATTATTTTTTAATCATCTTTCAATTGTGTTGTTTTGCCCTAAAATCCGAGTTTCCCCCAGGGAAAAGTACGTGTCACATATAACACTTTTGGGGAAGAAAAAGCAAACAAAAAAAAAAACTTAAGCCTCTTTATTTTCATTCCACACAACCCATGCTTCAAGTCACTTTATGTTCAAGAGCCTATTGAGGTCGATGACAAGCTTACAGCTCATCTGGTGTTTACACATGGCCATCATACAGACCTCATTTGGTCTTGTTTAAAATTCCTATACGTCCACAGGTGTTATGGATCTAAATGTGATTACGCTTTTAATAAATTGCAGAGACATTACGATGAACAAGACAGCTACCTAAAAAAGGGGGGGGAAGGTAGGAAAATACAACTGAGCATCAAACAGGCACAAAAAATAAAAATCAGCTGAAACAGTCTCAGCAAATCCAGTGCAACCCAAGACATGTTCTGCTTTATATGAGCTGAAAACTAAAAACAAGGGCACATATTAAGAATTATATAATTTGTATCTCCTGGTCATAATTCAAATTTGTCAATATACATTTTCCCTGAACAATTACTTTTGCACAGTACCTTAGAATTGTATAGATAAATTACAAAATGGAGTATTCCCTTTCCACCAGACATGATTTACTTTGTAAAACCCCTGAATGACTGACAGGCAGAAAGCTCTTATGCCGTTTACATTTTATATTGCTACATTTTTAACAAATATTAACAATGGGGATTTTCAGTTTTGCATATTTTCTTAGGTTTGTGGTTTGGTGTGCGTCTGCACCAATAATGTCAAATTATCTCTGAAATAGCACCAAAAGACAAACGCCTGACTATTTACAGGCTAGGCATCGAAATTGTGTTTTAGAAATAGTACATAGCAAGTGTGCAGTGCAGTTTAATCGATAACCACAAAGTGATTAGATTTATAAAATGGCGAAGAAGTAAACAACACTAACTGTATATTACCAGACACATAAAGCTGATCCTCAATCAACACAGACAAGTCGGACCTGACAGTTTTAACCACTGACTTCTATCCCAGGCTCACTGTCAGGATTTAATCTTCTGCAATGGATACAAGTAAACTCAGAGCTGCTGTTGAACACAGTTCCCGGTGACTGTTTGGTACAATAATATACTTTTAGATCTGGCTTGATTTAGAAATTATAAAATGAAGACTACGTCCTTAATGGATACTCATGATTCAGGTTGCCTTCCTTTTAAAAAAGAGGTTTTGGGGAGCAGTTCAGTTGAAGAAACAACTGAAGCTTAACCTTTGAGGTGTCTAAAAAGCTTATATAAAAATGTATACCCAAATTATAGCTCCTGTGAGGGAAATATGTAAATGTTTACATTTTTAAAAATATGTTTTTTAAAACCATAGTTACTCATGAAGTTATTTCAACATATAGCACCAGCTTGTAGATCATGCCAAGCCTTGGGTTTGGTCTAAAGAGCAAATCTGCGCTGCACTAAAATAGTGTAACCCAGACAGCAGTGAGACAAATTGACAAATCTTCAAAGAACTTAAAGTGCCACTCCAGTCCCACTCCAGCTTCCCAGACTTCAGCTATCTAAACCTAGCCACAGTACGCGTTTCCTATCTAAGACAACTGATGGGGAGCTTCAAGCATTTCCATGAGGAAAGTGTCAATAGGCGTGTCACCGATAAGCTTGAAGAAGAAGAGATGCTCCAAGCACTTCAAGCCAATGGATCGCAGTGCTGGCAGTCGAAGAAGGAGCTTAGCAAATCTGCATGGAGCAAATAAGATATCGTTTAGTTTGACCAGATAAACTGTGCATCAATGATGTTTCACTTTGAAATTGTAAAATGAATGCAGAGGTGAAGACGGTGCCGAGCTTGTCATAGCGGAGGACCTTTACCTTCCCTGCTGCTCTGGGTATTTCTGTTTGCAGTAGGCTTCCAATGATGCATAGACCTTTTCTCTAAGGAGCTCAACCTCACTGGTGTTGGAGAGCCCTTTAGCATCTGCAAGAAAATATTTTAATTAGTGGCAAAACACTTAACGATACATCCATCCTACTTTGTAAAAAAAAAAAAAAGTATTCTTCTTATGTAGAGGTCAGAATTGTGCAGGCACCTGGGTTGAAGAGGACGATGGCTCGGAGGCAGCCCAGCTCTGTTTTGTCCATTTGCATATCTCTCATTTTATTGACGAGCTCGGTAAGGACCCTAAATAATGACACATTTTGCAAAGATTTTTGAAAAAGGGCACAATGAGAAAACTATACCAAGTTCATTGACTGAGACTCATTAATATTACAAACGAGTCAAATTACCTGTCAAATATGGCGCCGACCTCTGCACTCTGCACACTCTCTCTGTGTTAAATAAAACCAGTTATATGCAGACACTATACATATGTAAAACATTACACAAAGGCATTACAATTAGTTGAACTTAATATAGAAATATGCTGGCCATTCTTTGTCTCCGTGGATGTACCTGTCAAAAATGGCTCCAACCCCTGCGCTGTGTGCACTGTCGCGCTGCAGCTCAGAGGCCAGGAGAACTCCATCCTTCACAGCAATGGAGCGATGGGAGAACGAGGCGATGAGGAGCTCATTCCACCCTGACAAATGAAATACAATTAAAATGCTGTCAAGTAATGATTACATTAGTTCTTAAGGTGAAACTGCACTCACAAGAGCTGCTTTAAAGAGGAACTCTTTGAATTCTGTCCAAAATTCCCTCCTGAGGTTGAAACCAGTGCTATAAAAAGACTGATACACCATTCCCCGTGTCACACATCAGGATGCACTCCCACTGTTGCAACCACTTGCTAGCTACCCACCTACCACTAGACATAATGTGGATCTGACCTCCATGTTCTATGTGTTGCTTTTGAAGGTGCAATTCCATACGGATCATTCATGACTGCATGTGCTCGATCATACCTGCACGCAGAAGGATCACCTGGTCATCAAGGGGCAGTTCGGAGAAATGAGGGATTCTCTTTGCCCACTCCACCAAGGCAAACAGCTGTTTGTCTGCAGTCTGACAGATGTTGGTAACTGCATCATGGGGCTGAAACCAAATAATGCATTAGTTCACTTAGTACATCCAAAACAAATACTTCCAGCAAGTACAGCAAGCTTACTTAAGCAAGTTATTCTAAAAACATGAGGCTCAAACCCATCATGCTACTGTAAAAAACTGAGTTACTTATATAAATCTATTGATTACAATGTTGTAACCACTTACCGAGTTGCCTGCAGAACCACCATCAGAGTGAAGCTCAGTCTTCTGCTCCACAGCAGTCTCTGCCTCTAAAATCTTCTCCACAGGCATCTCCTCGTTCACGCCGACACTGAACTCTAGCTCTCCTTCACGCTCTCGGTTCCTCTGACGCTCCTCCTGGACCGCTGTATCAAACAAAACAAAACAAAACTTAACTTTTTTTTTGTCCACTGGCCAAAAGCCTAGTGAATGTGCCACTTAATAGATTAACATTGTTTTTTTGACTGGTGCTAATTTTGTGCCCTGCCATCATGACACAAGCCAGATGAATTTACTTCCATTATCAACAGTAACTGGCAGGTTTAACATGCATGAGCTTGTTATTAACATGCCCTTACATGGTTTACATGCATTAGCTTAATGCTTCACAATGGAATGCTAAATGGTTAAAGACAGAATCATAATGCATCTAACAATCTATTTGTTTTTGCTGTCCTCCTAACGAGCACAAAACACTGTGAGGACAACAGTGTAGCATGTAATGTTTGTTAAAACTTAATGACAGTAAAATAAAAAATAAAAAGTGAGTCGATGTTGTCTACAGCAACCCAAAAGGAGACTGTGATCTCAAGTGAGGTGGAAGAAAAGAAGCTGGTGTCTAATCCCAAAAATATCAGCGGGGGGGGGGGGGGGTCTCTCTTTGAAAATACTGACAATGTAACATAGAATCAACCCATCTCACTGGCAGATCAGGCACTCTGACAAAATGACATGGGAAGGTGGTTTAACTGGTGGCAAAGCAGAGCGGACTGACTTTATGTGCCTAAATCTGCAGGCAAAATTGGAGCTGCTGAGACCCAGCAAAAAGGCCACACCTCTCATAATACATGTGCCATACACGGTATGCTTTTAAAACTGACCTTGTGGCTTTAACTAGAATGTGATACATTATATTCTTCTCTGCTTCAACACCGATCCACTCCAACAGATTTTAAATACAGTCACACACATTCAGCAAACAACTACAGCTGTCTGACTTCTTATTTTATAAAGTAGTCTATCGTCACAAGGCAACATACCACAGCGACCCTCGCTCTCAATCATTTCTGGTTACGATTGCACACATAAATCCCCCAGTCAGCAATTTTGGATGTCTAACACAACAGGCTAATTCTCTATATAACATAAAAATACAGTATATTTAAGATTTCAATGACATACTCATCCATCCCTCATCTTTTCCATCTTCTTTAATCCACTTTACATGTTTGATCACTATTGAAAGATGGAGAAAGGGCAGAATAGGAGAAAATGAAGAGAAGAGATGGAGAGGGGTTAGTTATATAAACCAGCCCCAATACACCCGTCTCTACCTTTTAGCTTATCTAATCTAGCATCCGCCCTCACCTACGCCAGAAATACTCTACTAATCCAATATCAATCAATTCAATTGGGCTTCCTTTGGCATAATTACTTATTTTAAGACATCTAGTTGACTGCCAATGTTAAAATCATTCTAAAAATATATATATTTATTTAATTATATGTTGCAGAAAACTCCAATGTACGTCACCTTGGTATAGTTGCATGTAAGACAACTCGCAAATAAAACGTGTTCATAAATCTTTATTAGCCAAACAGCCTCTCAAAATGAACTGAAACCTCTGATACAACCCTGTTGCTTGCATACCTTCCCTCTTCATGCCCATGGCCAGGCACTTCTGGTAGCGGCAGTACTGGCAGCGATTGCGCTGGCGTTTGTCAACCAGGCACTCTTTGTTATCCCTGCAGGTATAGCTCAGGTCTTTGCGCACTGTTCGTTTGAAGAAACCTTTGCACCCCTCACAGCTGTACACCCCATAGTGCTTGCCTGTAAATTACACAAATAAAAAAAGTTAAGTCAGAGGATGATGAGAAGATCAAACACAACTTCAAAGTGAAAGCCACACATTTTGTATTTTTATTAGCAACAGTGGCTGAGATCCATTTTGTTAAAACGTTGATGAAACACAGGCAAAAACATCTGACAGTTGGGGATTATCCACACTAAAATTGCCATGAGCTGATGTTTCACTTCTGCCAATCCTGCCCTTAGTGCACTCACTCACCAGAAGAGCGGTCTCCACAGATGACACACAAGCGTTTCTGAGACAACATTAGTCCAGGGCTGTGAGCTGGCATGGGCCTCAGGCCAAAAGGAGGCTTGATATCTTCTGAGCTGCCTATTGAGTGCATCCCTGATATGGGTGCTGAAGAAGATATCTGGATACACAGTGCAACCAAAGAAAGTATAATTAAAACACTGTAATGTCTTCGGTTAATTATATGTAACGTTAAATGACAACACTGCTTTTTGCTTGACTATTTAGTCACCTGATTAAATACCTGATTAAAAACATTTGACATCAGTGTGTCCAGTGTGCATACAAAAGTTTCTGGCAACTAGCATTATCCAAATGTGCCTCCCATTTTGCCAATTCACTGCACTATACATATTGTAAAAAAATGCATTGTAGTGTAACCAAAACTAACATGTGTAGCCTCTTCCCCAAGTAAACAAACACCAGCCCCCTACAACTACAGCAGACTAATCTCTTAAATACAAAAATGACATCAATTCACAGACTCTAATGGCTGCCAGTTACCTGACTGTTGCTGATGGGTCCGAATCCCAGAGAGGGTGAGACCACTGGGGAGTTAAGTGAGGGACTGATAACTGAGAAAGGAGAACTCAAGATGTTGGTGGGACTGTTGGAGGCTGAACTGTTGGGCTGCTGTGAGGACATGGCTAGTAAGCTACCCAGTGGAGAGGATGATGTCCCGTCTGAAGGATATCAATCTGAGGGCGACACAAAAGGATATTATTAGCTCTACAGTGTTTCTGATCCAACTTGCTTGAAACAAACAAACACCTGTCTTTGCATGCGATTGCAAGAGAGCTGAAAACAACTACTTGATCAGCTGATCAACAGAATTTTAATCGGCAGCTATTTCAATAGTCGATTATTCATTTATGCAATTTTCCAAGAAAATCTGCCAATCACTCTCTGGCTCTGACATTTGATTTGATTAACTTGGACTTTGAGAAATTGCGATGGGAGTTTTCACTGTTTTCTGACATTTTATGGACCAATCGATAAAGCGAAAAAATAATCGTTAGTTGTAGCCCTAGTTGTAGGACACAGTGACGTTGACTATCAAATTTTTCAACAGTTAACGTTAGCCAGGCAATCTATTAAAATAAAACCCTAAAATAAACCTGACACGTATTCATTCTCACACAAAAAGAGGGATTTGATGGACGAATATGCTTGGAACCATTAGCTAAACTGAAGCCCAAAATCCAAATTATTTTACATGATCCGCCATAATCAAATTAAAGGAGAAACACATTGAGACCAAACAACGTTTTGGTGCGTTAATCTTTGTTCAAACTTAATAAACCATATAGTACATTAGTACAGCACAAGTACATTAACATTTGTTTACATTAACGTTAGTCATTGTTAACCTTAGCTGCCCCTGTTGGCATCGCAATAACGTTAACTTACACGTTTGCTAAATGTTGCTAACGATACGCAGTAACGTTGACATTAACGTGGAGAACAGCATGAAGTATATGTAAAACCGCACACATAAGTGCTACTGTCCATGAGTATTTTCATGAATAAATATTTGTACAATGTATTACTAACACAAATAATTCCCTATGTTTGCTTTTACCGTTAGCTAGTTAGCTAGCTACAACTGCATAAACGCTCGAAAGACACTGGCTACAGCTAACATTAGCTTTGGTTGCCGTACGTCTGACTGATATTGCAATGTATAACGTTTCGTAAAACCACAGTTTAAGCATACCTCGTTAGTCCTCAAGAAATGTGGACATTGATAACTCGAAGGCCATCGAGCCACTTCAATAAATCCGCACAATAAGCGCAATGTTTTCTAGCTAATATTAGCTTCTTAGCTGCTATTACGGCTAACTTGGCTACTATAGCTAACATTAGCTTGATGTACGGCTCGGGGGGGGGATAGTTTGAAGAAGCAGATGTTGACAAAATAGCTCATAGTCGTTTGAAGGTTGGAATTACTTACCAGACACACCTTCGACGCATTGTTGAAAACCACTTCACTGTACTTGTAATCAGGCAAGCGCCAGACACCGAGGCCGACACTCAGATCCAGTTTACTTCAACTTGACGCTGTTGTTGTTTACAGGCCATGATGGCACACTGCCAGTATCCCTTGAGCCAAAATGTCTCATGGGACCACCCATAACAGCACTGTCATATGACACTCCTACAGTATATGTTCAGCTTATTATTTAATCAGGCTGATTTTTGGTCATTGTTTCATAATTCTGCGCAAGATTTGGACAATTGCGTGACAATTAAATGAGGCTACGTTTACTGGTTTGTTAACCTTCCCACTATACACTATATTGGTCTAAAATTGAGTAAATTACCTTCCAAAACAAATCTGCTCATACACACACCAACAAACTGTTCAATGCACAGAAACATTGTCATAATAGGGTATCACTGGTACACTCAAGGGGACGTAATAGACAATGACACACAGCTAATTTGCATATAGGCCTACTGTGACACAAGATTCCTACCTGGACAAATTGGAAAAAAAAAATATTTTAATTATGAGGAATGAAGTATGAGGAATTGGTAAATTAAAGTATGAGATGGTGAATTGCAGTAAATTCAAACAGAACTGCTGTGTGGTTTTGGGTACCCTCATTATGACACAACAGACCTAAATTGAGCAAACTCTTGGACAGCCACACCTAAAGGAAATGCTGGTATTGCCTTTGACGGGAGGGGTTTACACTATTGCAAAACGTGTTTATGCAGTGATGTTGTACAATATCTAACATTTTTAACACAGTGCTCTGTGTTTGTAATCCTTTGAGCTCATCTTTAAACCCAGTTGTTCTCCAGGGGGAAGAATGAGCTGCACTTTTGTAACAGAGTTGCAAATTAATTGCAAAATTAACACTTTAAAGAAAAAAAAACAGCCTTGGATCCAGAAGTGACCTGCAATTTCTTTTAAGCAGCTTCTACTCTTTTTTTCTTTTATATGGTTGAACTGTTTAAAATGTAACCATATAACCATATATTTGTCACCAAAGTTAAAACCGATTTCTAAGAAATAAACTCTAGGTGTATGTTAATTTTCAGTGCATCTTGGGAAACTTGACAGCCCTGTCACAAGAGCTGCCCTAAGTCAGATGTAGCCCCTCAAAAAGGTTACAATTCCAATATACAGGATCCAACTGACCACAATATCACAATACTGTTTTTCTTTTCAGAATGATTTGTTTGGTTTTTTCAATACTTAAGGGGATTCATTTAACATTTGAATTTTTTTTTTTTTAGAATTTAATAATTTCCTTTGTTTCCCATACACATTAATGGGTGGGTGGGGGTTCTCATTGTAGTGATCATGGTCTCTTATGAGGAGCCAGAGATTGAACCACCAACTGTATGATTAATTGTTAACGCTCTCCACCAACAGAGCTATTTTAAATGCTAAAATATGTGTTAGATTTACCCTAATCCCTTGTCAGCATTTGTCTTCAATATAGAACAGAGGAAGAGACATGGGAGAGTGGTTTACATTGTTCACAACAGTTTGCACAACAGCAGCATGCTCACCTTCATTCTTGACTAACTACATCACTGATGGACAAGATGTCAAAAGCCCCATTCGGACTGGACTTGTTTCTCTAGGGGTGGTGGGGTGATCTTACTATATTACTTTACTCAGTGATTTTAATCCTGCCCAGAGCCCGTAATATAATTAACTGGAATTTTTCTGACTTTGCGAAATAGTGACAGAATCATAGATCATTCATATGTCAGCAAAGTTGTCCACTGTTAGTCACTGTATTTTATGGTAAGCTTAGCTGTCATTTTATCTCAACAAACCAGAAAGCCATACCAAGAGAAAGAAAACCTGAAAAACCTCTTTGTCTGTAGCTGCTCATGACGAGGTGTCTCTTAACAAGCCAAGCGGCATTCTTACTACAAACACTGTGCTGCTCAAAGCTGCTAGCACCTAATGTTAGGACCAGCAACTGGTCATAATAGAACATTATATTGACTTATATACACTTTATTTTTTTTGTTTTGCTGTTTGCAATGATCTTGCCTGAAAATAGATTCATCATGATGAAAATGACTCAAACCATCTGCTTTTTATCTCAGGTTTGAGCCTTTACATGCCTTTTATTGCTGTTAATTGTTTCATATTAACAGCATATTATTTGTATAATATAAAATGCATAAATGTTGGTGGCTATTTGGGAAGACACTAAGCTTTTGAATAGTGAAGAAAGACAGCATTTTGAAATATAAAGTAATGGCATGAAAAAGTACAAGAATGATTTAGCTACCGTTCACAACTCAACAGATATGAACAATTTGATCACTTTAGGTGCAACTACTGCTGCCAGAGCCTGGATAGGACTGGAGACTGGAGATGTGTGGATGTGGCACTGGTCGTGGCCTGATCAAAAACTGGATTTCTTTAACTGGAAGGCATGAGAACCACAAAAAGAGAATCAAAATGCGTGCACAGCAATGGATCAGCATGGCGAGTGGTTTGAAAGTGACTGTGGAACTAAAATAAGTTTTGTTTGTCATGGTAAGTGAAATTGCAATATTGCTGTAAAAGATATTTTTTTAGATGTTTAAATGTAGAACATCACTATGGTCTTTGTGTTTAAAATGTTAAACCTTTGGACTTGCAGGCAACAGTGATACCAGTGATCACATTTATGTTGCTGAGACCAAATCATGGAGGGACGCTCAGAATCATTGCAGGGGCTCATTGTCCGATCTCGTTAGCATTCACTCAGCAGAAGAGAATGAGGCAGTACATAATGTGTCTGTGTCACAAAATGTGTGGATTGGCCTTTTCAAAGATCCCTGGAAGTGGTCTGATGGGAGCACCTCATCCTTCCGTTACAGGAAACCTACTCAACCCAACTACCTTGAAGGTCAGGATTGTGTTGCTGCTGTTTTTGAAGATAAAGGGAAGCTCAACAAATGCAATTTTGTTTGTTGTGGGGGTAAGTTGCTGTATTACATGCTTTCTCTGTCAGCAAAGTTAATTTACTTTAAGTTATATTTATGTTTTGTAACCTTACACTATACACAATAGAGCTACGTCTATGATTATCACTCTTCTTACTCTTACACCAAGGAAATCGATTCCAACAACCACCAATCGAACAAGTACACAGGAGACCCTTACAACAGATCAACTGCCAACAAATGTGTCAACTCTCCCAAACACTTCATCTGAAGAGGTCTTAGTAACATTTCAATTTACTGTGGTTGCTTCTACCAGTGAATCAAACGCTACTAATGTCACCACCAACAAAGCAACAACTGCCAGTGAACTTACAACACTAAATACCATAGATCTTTTTCAAGTACCTCAAGCACTGAGCTCAACAATGCAACTACAGAGATGTCAACTGTGGCAGCAACACAGCTACCCCCACAAGTACTGTACAAGTAACTGCAGCTGGTGTCTCTGCACTAACAACACTGATGGGGACTTCATGCCCCAACTCTAAAGCCCACTGAAAACAGTCAAAATTTGCCTCCAGGTATGTTTAAAATGATCATGTGCCCTTGTGCTCATTTAGCATAAATTTGCATAATGACATTAAGTACTATTTGTCTGTTTTTCTCGCTGTTGTCTTCCTAAAGGAAAGCTTATAGTAATCCAGGAAAACATGACATGGTATGAAGCTATGAGTTACTGCAGGGAGCACCATATTGACCTTCTGGAGAACGTGGCTGAAAAGTCAAAGAATCACCCCATGTTTGGTTAGGTCTGCGCTACATTTGTAATTTTGACTTTTGATTCTGGACCAGTTCAGCTACGGGCTGTTTCCAGAACTGGGCACCAGGACAAGGATCTGAAGGGAAATATGACTGGTGTGTTACAGGTGCCATTGAGGCCACTGGGAGGCAGCAGTGGGTAGGCTTGCCTGAGACAGAAAAACTGAATTTAATCTGCTATGCATGCGCTGGATGAATGCGTAGGGCCAGTGACACTGGAACACGATGCAGTTTTCATAAATGCTGTATGGACAAATAACACATTTGTGTTGGTGATACAAGCTTAGCTGTTTCATAATGATATTACTTCAGTAATTAATTCAATGTTTCTGACTTTGCAATGGACTTTTATGGAGTTCAACAGAGATATCATGGTTATTTTAATGCTCACTTATGACGTCATACTTCCACCCTTGTTGAAATACAGCTGCCTTCTCTATTGTTGAGACTGAATTTAATTAAATATGAAAACCTCATGTGGTGTGTAGGCGTGCACATTCACAGTCATGGGCAGCAAGAGTAATGTGAGAACATTGATCTGCTCTATGCCTTTCACTCAGGGGTTACTATTTGCATGTTGACCCCCTGGGTTGGGCCCCAAAATTGTCTTTTTTAGACCACCAGAGTATGGCCCCCGATCCAGACTGCCTGCTGCCCTCACTGACCTGACCTTCACTAGCAGCAACATGGAAGACATAGCTCACAGACGCTCACCTGTCTGTCTGCACCTTTGAGGTACACAGAGCATCTATAACCATGGGAACTGGAAATGATACAACATATTAATTGATGAAAACTGTATTTAATTTATCTCAAACTGTGAATAGACAGATTTCATACAGATTTCATGTTATCAAACAAGTTGTTCCATAGAACCAATCTTTGGAGAAACATCATGTGTTGCCTGTGTATTTTTATTTTTTCACTTTTCACAACACAGTACAAACTTCCTTCCTTTTTTTTTTTGAATGAATGACTCCAGATACATGTTTGAATGTGCTTTAATTGTCAGTTGGTAGGTATGTTAAAGTTTATGTTCCTTGAGGTGGAAAAAGAAGAAACTGCGTGAAGAATGATACACCACAGGAAATATACTGTGCTTAATGCTGTAAGTTATTATAACTGCTGTCAGTTAAAACTATTGAAAAACAAATGGTGAAATTGGCTGCATACTGAAGCGAGTCCTTAAACCACAAACTGATAATAAAATTATATGGATATCCCAATATATTCCTATAGGCCTCTTTTTGGAAAGAAGTGACATTAACACTTTCAATATTATCCCATTTTAAGGATAGTACTCATAACAATTTCATTAGTATACGAGTATGTTTGCGGCATTGCAATAAATAACCCCACATAACCACTGAATACCAGTACGTATAGTTTGTAATCCACCGCTGCATTTTGATAACTGCTTTTGCATCCACAATGAGGGTCTTGTCACTTGTCAATTACCACGGACCATTACACATGAGTGTGTCATGGCTTAGTTTTCTCCTTGAATAGGCATTGGTCAGTGAGCCTCCCATCAGTTCAATGTTAATGTCCCACTGGGTCCAGTCAGTCAGTCTCTGGACTACCCCCTCACCTCCTTTTCTCACCCTCATCTCTTCTTGTGTGCTGTCCAGCTGGCTCTGACCTCTGATCCTTCCACCCTCACTCCTGACCCCTGAGGACATTCCCACGCCACACCCTTTTGTGTACATCTCTCCGTGGAAACCCAGTGGTGACTCCCTCTGCATTTTTAGAGATTATGGTGATAGACATAATTCACTTTCACTGGGATCAGTGTAATGCAACCTAATTTGGCCTAATCCCAATTCAAGTATGATGTGCTACAAAACTGAAACGTATATAAGAGTATAATAAATACATTCTAAATATATTAATTATTAGGACATAGAATATATCCTTGACTGTACATGTCAGTTTATCATATAAATTATTAGCCCTACAGAATATATTTACTAAATCAAAAGGTTAAATGCAAAAAAAAGCAACTAAATGGTGCTGTCTGAGGGTCTGAACATTCAACTGAATTTTTTTATAAAACACTGGTCACTTTTAATTACAGGCATTTATTCTGAAATGTCTGAAGTTTAAACTTTAAAAATGAGTGCAAATATTAGTTTTTAACTTTACGCCTCTCTACCTGCCGTGTGCGCTTGTGTCCTTCCCTCTCTCTTTTTCTTCTCTGAGTGTGCACCCCTCCGTAGATCCCTCCCTTCCTTTCCTTCTGTCACTTTCACAGTTAATTGTAGAAAAAGAGATTTTCTCCATTGAGGCTGTGTCTCTTAGGTAACCCCACTCCTGCATGAAATGAGATGGATAGAGGGGAAGAGGTAGAGAGGGGGACATGGACAGGCAAACTGAACAAGCAACGGCTGTGGACGGATGCAGAGGAGAGTGAACTTTACAATATTTATATATAATATTTGAAAACAGTTAGAAAGAAAGAATAAGAGTTTAATATTTCATATGCATAGGGACACATGATTAATAGCTGCTTCTCTGGGACTATTACACTGTATTATTGATGGTGCATCATGTAAGTATTACAATAGTTTACTTTTTCACTTGTTAGTACAAGTTAATTCACTAATATGCCAGTTTATAGATAAGAAATAAAAGGAATTGTTAGATAAAAAATATGTAATTTTTTTAAAAAAGCATTTAGTGGTTGAAACCTTTAGAGCATGGATTATAATCATTTTAAGAACCAGCTACTCTTGGACTACATTTGTGTAGCCTGATTTCTTGACAGTTCATTGATTCTACAGTCTCCTGACAAACAGCAGCTGCTTAAACAGAAGCTTTAAACATTTCAGTACATTTTTTGATAGCTATTTCTGCACTTGTTTTAATTCATCGCCTATGATATTTTATCAAACCATCCATCCACTTCAGGATTTACTCTCAGGGCTAAGAGATGCTATTGCTCTTCCTCCCAGGTTTGACAGGGAGTCTGGTGTTGATTGTCCAAACGCAATTCTTGTGTTACTTCTCCATATCCAGGAGTTGTGGATGGACATCATGCCCCCGACTCTCGTTTACTCCCTCTTACTTCTTACTGCGATACAGAGATCAACACGGGACTTTATTAAATATCATGTAGCTGTGTGCAAAGAAGCGACTGCATTTTAACTGTTACAAAAAAGTTTGACTTTGCAGGGCCCACAGTGGATTTAAAACTGTTTGTTGAAGTTGATTAATGACATCTGTAAGGAACATTTTACAACTGAATACAATTGAAAATTTGTGATTATTAACAAATGTGACTTTTGGCTCGAAGTTTCCCAATTCAAAATCAGTTTTCTTAATTCACACTGAGCTTTCAGCACCTGGACTTTGACTTTTCAATTCCCTAAGTTCTCTCTTGTAGACTACCTACCTTCTCCAAGGCCGCAGTATGTGGACTGACATTTTTAAATTTTCTGTAAAGTTCTGAAAAGCTGAAACTGTTTAATTTGTTTTAGGTGTGTGAATATCATATTATCTTGAAGGAACAAGTAAACTGAACATATGGATCAGTTGCTTATTTGCTGGAAAAAAAAAAAGTAAAAGTACAATTAGTTTCTCTCGCTATGTGGGGAGAATCAGATTATTAACGGATGAGGAGATGATATGGCACAGGGTCACATGGCTTGTTGTTGGCGAAGTGAAATGGAGGCTGACAGAGATGTTTCTCCCATGTGCCAAATGTGTCTTTGGATTATACAGTGCCATGCCATACTCATTTTTGTTATGTATATAACGTATGTGTTCATGTTAGCTTGATTGTAACTTTACATGAGCCAATATTTTTCAATTCTTTGAAGCTAGCTTAAGCTTAATGTTGTTGTTGATGTTACAGCCCGTGTATTATATAATCTGAAACTTCTGGAGGATATTTTAAAAATGCAGACTTTTTAAATTAATACCATAAAACAAGTTGAAAAATACATGTATGACAAAAAATAAGTTAGAATTGAAACACCAATGAAATCACCTTACACAAAGATACAGTATCTACTATTAGAGAAGGTCCCAGCAAGGTGGAAAATTGAGGCAAAATTTCAGAGACTCTAGGGATCAGCACCTCAATATGGAGCACTTAGTTAGGATAACCACTTTGGTGCTTAAATTATTCCAGAAATATTGATGTTTATGTTCATGAGTGTATATAAGAGCTATGAGTATAAAGTAAAATGTTAACAAAGACATAAACATCTAATGCATTCACTTGCAGTTTTGGTTTATTTTAAATGTAACCTTCAAAAAAAGTGATTTCTCTGTCCAATCAGTGTGTTTAATGTTGAATTGCATAGAAAGAAAGATTTGTTTTTTTTGTAACTCTGTTTATTGCATCTTACACCAAGCTGTTAGTGTTGAAAAAAATAAAAGTTTCTGACCTTGTCTCTATATATTTTTGTTACTTGCTGAGACCACAACATGATAATAGTCTGTGTCTGTGTCATAAAACTGTTCCATTTTGCCAGATCAGAACACAGTTTGGCAGCTTTTTAAATTCCAGTCAGCATACGATCTATTCTCTAATAAATACACACATCATGGGGATTGTAAAACTACAAGTAAACTGCACAGGACATGTATTATGTGTTGAATAGGAGGCTTTAGTAACTATTGATAAGACAAAATCTGATTCACTAAACTGAAGAAATTATTCTAATTATGGAGTTTACAGATATACTTTAGCTCTACTTTGCAAAGCATTCCTGAACCCTGTGTTGTAAAGTCAACAGCCTTCACTCCATCCCAAACCCAAAGAGTCCAAACTTGATTTCTTGTAAATCACATGATTTGGGGGAAATCTGGCTGACTTGCACTGACCAATGAGGGAATGGTTACACATTGTGAAATAGCAGCAAACACTTTCCATGCTGCAAGCCAAGCAGGGATATAAAATAGACTTTTATAAAATCCAACATGTTGTAGTCTGAAATACATCTATCAGCCCACAATGATCTGATGTGTATTGTTGACTAATGTTTTGGATAAATCTGGTTAGATCTCAAACTTTCATATATATCGAAATTATTACACACTACTGAACCAACAAGTATGTCACACATCTGCACACATCATTATACATCTGACAGTATGATGATTTTCTCAGTTTATTTATTGCCAGTTAGTACACGCTATGTGAGACATCACTCTGACGAATGATACTTCATTCTAAGTTATCTTAGAAGAAAAAAAAACAACAGAGGGAGGGCATTTGAGAGATACAACGATTGAGAAATACAGGGGTGGGTGACTAACAAAACCTCAGTTAATCGAAAGCCTGTGTCAGAGCAGGCAAAGAAATAGGAGCTGCACAATGAAGTGCTTCATCTTTTCGATACTGTTGCTGATCTTGGCTATGGAATCAGAGTGTTCAACGGACAATGGGTAAATGTAGAAATAGCTGCATGAATCTACATTATGTAATAATGTAATGTAATGCCCACCGTTTTGTGTTTAATACAAAGAGGGTTAAAATATGCTTTCTGTCTTGTAAGTTATGATATCATTACACATTAAATAACTTACGTATATTTTCAGCATAATGATTATTATTTTATTTTGTATAATGTAATAGATAAGATAAAATATGCAGCATTGCAGCTCTATAGGCATAGAAGTCGCTGAATGCAAAATATAGCAATGAAAGAATACAGTATTTTTCACCTTTGTGTGCAGATTCTTCATCTCAGCCCCCGGAGTGTTTCATGTGGGTGTTAATGAGAAAGTGTTTGTCCAGATATCTCAACTCAATAATCCGATTACTCTCTACCTGGAGTACGAGATTGGCGGTATTGTGTCTGCGAGGAAAACTGCTGTGTGTACAGTGAAAGGGGAGATCAAAACAGTTGAGCTGATGGTATGAGAAACTTCCCCACTCATACAAAAAGCAAACCATTTAGACGGGACTGGGATGTCATTAACCCAAACTTGCATCTTTACAGATAAACAGGGACATTTTTTCAAGACTTCCTCAAAGTCGTGAACGTCCCTACCTTAATCTGGTGGCAGAGAGTCCCTCCTTCAGTGGCAGGAAGGTAACAAGGGTCCTGGTATCAAAACGGAGAGGCAATATCTTCATTCAGACTCATCAGCCAGTTTACACTCCAACACAAATAGGTAAAAGGAAAGTCAACAAAAGAAATGTAAAACAATGTGAAATAATTCCTCCCTCTATAAAGAAATAACAGTGAGTGTTTTAAAAGCCATTTTATGTTGATGATCTCTCTTCTAGTGAAGTACAGGATATTCACTCTTGACCACACATTCAGGCCTAATGAAGAAGTTTTCCAGATATCAGTATTTGTGAGTAGATGCCTTCTTTTAAGGAATAAAGAGGACTTTGAAAGATCTACACAAATGATTTTCATGATTAAATTGTATGATTCATGCTTTTATCATTTTATGATAGAATGCTGCTGGAAACAAAGTAATGAAGACCCTTAAGTCTGCAAAGGGAGGAATACTCGGAGGCACATTCCCCATACCTGATGTCTCTAAGTATGTAAAAACAGATTTACAATAAACTGTGTCTAACATAACAGCACAAGCAACTTCGACATATGTAATAATACATGTATGTTTTGTTTACAAAGAACGGGCACATGGAAAATTACAGCACATTATGACGGTGATGAAACAAATGCTGCTTCCCGAGAGTTCAGAGTCCAAAAATTTGGTAAGCTAATTTGAAGTATTTTGCTTCTTTTTTTAAATTAACAGATATTTCTTCCCTCTAAAAACATTTTTATTGTTACACACCCTAGTTTTACCAAGTTTTGAGGTGAACATCGCAATGGATCAGAGCTATATTTTGTTGAATGCTGCACAGTTTAACTTCACCATCTCAGCCATGTAAGTGTGGATTCATTTCCCATTAAACTTACGTCACTGCCAAGTTTTCCTGTTAAAGCTGCATTTATCAATTTTGGCCACTAACATTATGCTGGGGGACTCAGAAACAAGCTGAAAAACAGACAGACAAACGGTTGCCTTATGAAGTTGCTAACGTTGCCGCCCAGGTTATGGCTAACAGTTTGTGTTAGCCCACCTAACTGTTAGCGTTAGCTTAACGTTATCTAACTGATAGCTACTTACACATCCAGAGAGAAAAATCAACTAAAAGTGGCAAAAAAGCAGATTTGGGTAATTATGTGCCATTAACTGACTCCTTTCAAATTATCCCTTGATTTGATCAATGATTGATTCAATATTAATATAAAATATGTTGATTAATGCAGTTTGGATAAGAAGGAAAGCTTAATGCTAGTCCACATATTTTACAATATAGGCTAATGTTATAAGACTCTCATTTTTACAATGATTGTTTCTCTAGGTATTCATATGGTGAGAAAGTCAAAGGGTCTTACCACTGCCAATTTGGAGTAGTACAAAAAGATACAAGCAGTGGTAAAAAAATGAAGCCTGTCTTTATCAGCGGACTGGAGTTGACTGGTTCGGTGAGGAAATCTATCCAAAATTTATAATGCAGCTCATTTCAAGATCTGAGATCGAATAATCTGGCAACATATTGCATCTCTTAAGTACTTGAAAGTCAACAGTATGCCATTTCTTGCAGGTCAAGGATGGAAGTGCAACAGCTTCTCTCAAGATAGCAGACTTAGATGGGCAACTCAACAAACAGAAGAAGCAAACCCTTTCTGAATTACAGCAAAGTGGAGCACAACTCTACTTGTCAGTATTTGTCACCAACATACAAAGTAAGACACTCTGTTACACTTAATGTTTAAGGCAGCAACTTACCCCCCCCAAAAAAAGATTTGGTATTTTGTATAAAGCAGTGCTGTGCACAGTAAAGTATGATGTTTGATGTAGTTTGGTGTTCAATGGCCCAACAGCTAGTTTCTGTTTCTTGTTGAGCGCCTCCAGGGCACTGCAATGACTCTGGATGTTGCAAAATGGTATTTAATGAGAGATGTGTTGAAATATAGCAGTTTAACTGACTTGAGTGTAAGAGTAGTTAAATAGATTTATCTAGTTAAAATTAATTACCAAAATTCTATAATTTATACCAAAATTACAGCAAAAGTATAAGTTTTAGTTAGCTGTTAGTGACACTATAGCAGTTCAATTATCAATTATTATTTTAATTTATATATTATTGTTATATAATATACCAATTATTCAATTATGTCCTTTTATTTTATTATTAACTATGATATTCTGAAAATAACAAAACAACAATTTTAGTACTGCTACTGCTACTACTACTATTACTCTAATAATAATAATAGTTAGAATAATTATAATGTATCTAAAATTTTAAGGATAAACCTCTTGAGCTGTGCCATGTTGTATTTGAGAGGGTATAAGAAGAAGAAGAAGAAGAAGAAGAGGAGGAAGATATTGGGAATATTATTATATTATTTGCATTTGATATGTGCATTTTTTTGGCTCAGGCGGTGAAATACAAGAGGCAGAAGTTTACCTTCCTATCATCTCCCACAAATACACCATGGATCTCTCTCGAACTCGCTCTTTTTTCGTTCCTGGATATCCTCTGGATGTGGTGGTAGGCATGAAACTAACAAATGGGTACACAGCTATGTACATGACTGTGTTGATTTTGTATGTAAAAGATTTTGTTTGTTGTTATTATAGGTGGTCGTGCGTCTCCCAGATGGCTCCCCAGCAGCTGATGTGCCAGTAGAGATTGATCTATCAGCATCTTCAGAGAAATCTTGGCAAGGCAACACTAACCAGGAGGGGGCAGTGTTTCCTGTATTTAATCTTCTTACTGCAGATCAGATTACTGTTGAAGTTAGTATCCCTAAACAACTAACAAGTTAAAGGTGTTATCAAATTGATAAACCACTGGATTTTCATTTAGTTCAATTTAACTATTTACACCCTGACTTCATTAGGTGTCGGCAGGTGGCCTGCAACACAGGAAAGTAATTCAACGTGCTTCTTCTCCGAGTGGCAGCTACCTTTACCTGAGTTTAACCAACAAGATATACTCTGTGGGCGAGTTTCTAAGTGTAATTTACAACACCATCAATAGCCCACAAAATGGGTTCATTTACTATATGGTGAGTCATATCTGAGTGAATACAACATGGTTTGTTTTGACAAAGAGAACCAACAGTTTTTTAATCTAATATTTTAAAATTGACTATGTTGTAGGTCTTAAGCCGTGGGATCCTAATAAAAAATGGTTCTCTCACAATTGGCACTTCAGTGAAAGACAACCTGGAGATAACGTCTGATATGGTGCCATCCTTCCGCCTGATTGGCTACTACTACGACCAGGGTGGTAAAATCATTGCTGACTCGGCGTGGGTAGATGTCAGGGATGAATGTGAGATAAAGGTCGTGGTGAGTAAACAGGACAGATAAGAGTGCAGCCTGAGCAGTGTGTGACAATAAACAAACAGAACTTTACCTCTGTTGACTATGTGGTTGAATAGGTTAGTTCTGTATAAGTATGAGACTTCATTAAATCATCTTTAGCTCTGAAGTAACTAATCATAGTTGCAAACACTGCTGTGGTGGGTGTTATTAGGTTGCATGCCAACGCAAAATATATAATTTGCTTTAGTTTAGGTTGGTTTCAACTACCGAACCCAGGCTATGTGTTTATATGTATATATTTCTATGTTTTGTTTTAATGTATTGATTGAATTAATCTTGACCTTGGGCAATGACATTTAAAAATCTCTGTATAATACTTTAACTTTCATTTAGGTGGCACACAAAGGACAGTTACAACCTGGACAACGGGCTGTGCTACAATTTGATTTACATGGTCAGAAAGCCAGAATGGCTTTGCTGGCTGTGGATAAGGCCTTCTACGCTCTCCATGCCGATAATAAACTCACACCCAAACAGGTAACACCTTCACACACTCCCTTCACACATACTCTCTCTTACAACACACTGAGGTTATTTAATTCGACCCATATATTATAATACAGTAAATCCGAGCTCTTGGTTCTACTTTTCAGGTGTTTTCCTCTATGCAGTCATATGACCTTGGTTGCTCATACACTGGAGGATCTGACCCTGAATTTGTACTAACAGATGCTGGCCTGTCTTTTCTATCTCAGTCCCAGTCAAAGAGTATGACAAAACCACAATTTTGCTTCATTTAAATCCTTTGAAATGTTGAATGAGAACAGGGCAAATATTCATCCAGTTTAGATTGTGTTATACAGTATTTTTACCTGTCTAGATGCAATAAAGATGGATACGCTCAATACAGCAGAGAACAGATTACATTTGAAGACAGTATTTACCTTTTTAGCAAATTATTCTTTTCATAATACCAACAACCATCCAAACTCAAGAAGCTATCCACATATTTATCCCATGTCAAGCTTTAATGCTGTTATACTACTTTTCCAGCTTTCGGCTGTGATTCACAATCTGTACGACAGAGACGTTCTGTGGACCTTCAACAGGAAATGATGACCTTAAGTAAGACAACATTCTGGCATTACAAGTCCGGTCTAAGATAATGTAAGATACTTCTGGTAAGAATATGCTATAAAAATGTGTCTTTTCTTTTTAATGCTTTTTAATTTCAGAATCTAACTTTTCCGATGAAAAGTTGCAAGGCTGTTGTGTTCGCGGGTTTTCTCTCATCCCTATGAGACGGACATGTCAGGAAAGAGCAAAGAGAGTCTCTCTGGTGGAAGCAAATCCTGTTTGTGCAGAAGCCTTTTTAAAATGCTGCCTTGAAGGAGAGCGTCTGAGACAAAAAAAGATACAAGAGGATGCCCAAAAAGGACTTGCGAGGAGTGAGATGAAATTTTCGTGTGGACATTAAATACTATCTACTTAGGTAGCGTTCAATAACTGTGGGATGATTATCACAGAGTTTAATTATAAACCTTTCATTTTCTCATTTTTAGCTACAAGCATAGCTGAAATTGAAGAGTTCTTCTTGGACAGTGCTGTTCAGTACATTCGAAAACTTTTCCCCCCAAGCTTTGCCTTCACAGAATTTGATGTAAATGACAAAGGAAGGTAAGAGGTGAACTTTGAAGACAGTTATTTTCTTACAGCAATTAAAATCTTTGTTACCCCACTTTGTTTTTTTTGTTGTTTGTTTGTTTTGTATCGTTTGCATTTGCTTCTAATATTTCTGCTAAGAATTTCTGCGTTTCTACCATTCAGTGTAAGTGTAACTGGTTAAATGCATAACCTTAAGTCTACAGTATAAACTATAAGTAGGCAAAGCATTTGTCAGATGCATTATACAACCAATCAATTAATTCTGTCTTAATTAAAAACCCTTAGTTATACTTTGGCTCTACCTGATTCCATCACCACATGGGAGATTCAGGTCGTCACTTTATCTGCAGCCACCGGTAATAGCAGCTTTCCACTTCACAAATGCATCTCGATATTTGACTGAGAAGCTTCTCATTACTAACTGTAATTCACTTACTCTATGTTTCATTCAGGTTTCTGTGTAGTTAAGCCAGCTGAGGTCAGAGCATTTAAGACGGCATTTGTGTCTCTGAGACTGCCTTACTCTGTGAAAAAATACGAGCAACTATCCATTTCGCCTGTTATCTACAACTATGGCTATGACAGTCTAGAGGTAGATATGACCTAATGTTGACCTTAAGTGACACTTAAAACAGTAACCACCTACTGTACAAACTGAAATTCAATTCTTAATCGTATTTTTCTCTGTGGACACCTTGCATTTTTATAGGTGGCAGTTCATATGGAACAAACTGAAGGACTTTGTTCCCCCGGCTCAGCCACCACTACAGCTTTTGTTAACGTTACTGTGGAGCCAAAGTCTTCCCAGCTCGTCTCCTTCTCTGCTGTCCCCATGGTAACCGGCTCAATACCGATCAAAATACGTCTTTTTGATATGGAGAACGCTGAGGGGATAGATGCAGTTGAGAAGACTTTGAATGTCTTGGTGAGTGAGTGAAAACATTATCTCTGCAAAATAAATTAGAAATAGAGGCCTACCGGTCAAAATAAATACGGCAACATACACGACATATTCAAAGTCATATTGGATCTAAACCTCAGTAAAAATACTTGCCTTTATTGACCCTCCATATGTGACATATCAGCATTTTCACATAACTTCTAAAGACTTTATACACATTTTAATCTTAAACAAAAACATTGATAACATTGTCAGCTGTTTTCTGTTTCTTAATCAGTACTCATTGGTGACATCTTTATGCATATACTAATGGTCAGTCAGTTTTTACAAATTGATAAAAGTGTTGTTAAAGCTGGGGTAGGCAAAATCTGTGCAATCTATACAAAACCTTCTGCCACTCTCTGCTGCCTTGTATCACTCCGCTAAGCCCCTATCACCAAACCCACAAGTTCGACCGGCAGCCGCTGGAGTGCACGCGCATCTGCATTTGTAGCTCAGCCAATACGAACGCACCGTCTCTCTGAAATAACCTATGATTGGCCAAAGTCTCTCATCACGGGATAGATTTTCTGAAGCCTGAAAATAGAGCCAAGGGGAGGGGCAGAAGTAGAGGTTTTCTCTCAGACCACTTGAATTACAATATGCTGGACGGTTATTATGGAATTTTTGCCCAATGATGCCAAAAAATACTGCCTACCCCACCTTTAATAGTTATTTATTATAACCTCTTTGCTTGTGTGCTTTGTGTGCCTTAATTGATTATGAGTATGCATTAAAATATTAACTAGTGAGGATATTTGTGTACTAGTAATGTTAAATCAACATGTTTTTTCTGCTTGCATATTTTCATGTGTAAGACCAGGGACACAGTAACTTGGCTCTATTTTCTCATTTTGTAGACAGAAGGACTACAACAGAGAGCAGAAGAAACTAAGGTGTTTAAATTAGATGGTGAGTTGTTTCAGTATTTCTTAATGATACTCGTTCAGTTATTATTTTTATGCTTCAATATATTTTACATTTACATTTGGTTTAATCAATTTACTTTTCTCTATCTTGATAGGGAGGAGCACTAAGATTATCATTGACGGAACTTTACCAGATGACACTGTCCCTGACTCCAGCTCCAATATTTTTATTTCAATGGAAGGTATGGGCTGTTAGACACAGACATACAACTCACAGACCTTTGTAAAGGACAGTGTCTTACCCTTTCACTGATCTCATCTGACAGAGGATGGATTTGGCAGTTCACATGCGAAGAACCTTCTTTCTCCTGAGAAGGTTTTTGACCTGATCAAACTGCCTAAAGGATGTTTACAACAGACAATGGTATTACTGGCCCCTACAGCTTCAGCCATCCGCTACCTTGACCTGAGTGACCAATGGTTTAACCTGCCTGCTGGTGCCAGAGATGATGCTCTTGATAAAGTCGAGGAAGGTAGGAGCACATCAAGCAGTTAATTGCATAATGTGACCCCTAGGCTTCTGTTAAGTCTTGTTTCATGTTAGTGAAAGCTACAGGTCACTAGCAAGGCTATAGACATGTTTGGTTTTAACAAATTATTAAGTAAACACTTTCTTTGCCAGGTTATATACACATTTTAAACATCATGAAAGGCAATGGACCTTATGGAGTATGGGATTCAGTGCCATCTAGTAATTGGTGAGTATTTGTTTTATGCTTATTGATTTTTGAGGAACTTTCCTAATTTTAAGTATCTCAAATTGTAAATCAGCTTTTCCCATCCACTCTTCTCCCTTGTTTTTATTTCTCTTTTCCTCAGGTTGACTGCCCTTGTAGTGAAAGTGCTATCAATGGTGGCGGAGCGTCAGGCAGTGGCTTTTGGAGAGCAGGGCAGGAAGCCTAGGGTTCTACCAGTAGTAGAGATCAGGCGCAGTGTCAGTTACTTGATCTCAGTACAGAAGACTGATGGGTCATTTGCTGACCGACATCCAGTGCTACACAGAGGAGTTCTGGTAACCTCTACTACATACATGTTAGAACATGCATAGCAGTATTAGATGTGGTAACAAACTCAGTAGCAGTGATTTAAATGCTATATTGTCTGTGTGTGTTTAATGTAGAAAGGAAAAGACCAAGATGCTTCCATGACGGCTTTCATAACTCTTGCACTTCACCACTCCCTCCAATTCCTGCAAACAGAAGGGAGAAATAATGCGGTGAGATAATATGAAGACTTACTGTTCTGGGTGACTGTTTTTAGCCACGCTAGCGGTGTTGCTTTTGTGATGGCAACGTTGGGCAATCCACCACTTTGGTCCAGACTGAAATATCTCAACTATTGAATGGATTGTCATGTAATTTTATACAGATATTAAAAAATAAACTAAACCAAACTTTTTCTCTAGCACCATCAGCAGGTCACAGTTTTTACCCATCCAGTAAAATAACCCAACTTTTACTAGAGGGAGAGGCACAGCATTTTGTAGGCTACAGACATTAGTGGGTCCCAGGCTATGTAGCTGCAATGGTTTTGGATACCTGACTTTTCCTTTAGCGCCACCATGAAATTAACATTTGTGGGTTTGAGTGAAATGTCTTGAAAATCTTTGGATAGATTGCCATAAAACTGGAAACAGACATTCATGTCCCCCTCAGGATGAATTGTAATAGCTCAGGTCAAAATCTATTATTAAAATGTATTCAGTAGTTTGGTTTATGGTCAAATACCTGCAAAATGAATGACATTCTCACCAGCCTCAGCCTTTGTTTCTTTGAATATGTTAGCATGCTAACAAGCTAAAATAAGATAAGTGACTATGTTAAACACTATACATGCTAATAATCTCCATGTTAGCATTGGGAGCATGTTAGCATTAACATTTAGCTCAAAGCACAGCTGTGCCTAAGTATAGCCTAATAGCATGACTGTCGACTTGTTGTTGTTGTAGTTTTATATTTGACATTTGATATATTTGACATAGCCAATGCATAATTTGCAAAGAAGACTAGTTGCAAAAATTTAATTGACTGCTTTCATGCTACTTTCTACCAGGAAGCAAGCATTTCAAGATCAACAACATATCTCCTGTCAAACCTTGAGAAGCTTCAGCATCCCTATGCTGTTGCCATTACAGCCTACTGCCTTGCAGTTTGCCTGCCAAAGGGAACAGATCATTCATCTGCCTGGACAAAACTTCAAGCACTGGCTACTGAAGGCATGTCCCATTAAAGCAAATAGGTGTGGGCGATATGGATATAATATGTAATTTCATATTGTTTTACCCATATATATTATGACAGTCAATATAGTCAGTTAAGTATAATCAATTGATAAACTGATTATGGATAAAATAACTTAAATCACAAAAAATAAATAACAAAACCAGAGAATTAACTGCCTGACCAACCATGCAAAAATCATAGAAAAATCTAATATTGCCACAAAGCAGTCCTTCTAATTGATTTACAACATTGCTTAATAAACCTCAGAGATATATTAAAGCAATCATGGTGTGAACAGCATATCGCCCAACCCTAAGAGCAACCATACTCGTTTTGGTCAAAATGGGTGTATCACAGTATGCTCTTGTTTGAAATTGTTTAAATTTTTTCCTTATTGTCTATTTCTTAATTATCAGGGAAGAATGGCTGTTATCTGTGGACAACCGATGCCAACCCACAGAATACAGATGTCATCACAGTAGAGACTACAGCCTATGCCCTCCTAACTGCAGTGAAACTTGAGCATCACAAGTGGGCAGACAAAACAGCCTGTTGGTTAACCACCCAAGAAAACTATTCTGGAGGCTTCAGATCAACACAGGTGATTGGGAAGCTAGATGGAGAATTGTTTGAACCCATAGAATCCCTGTCTTTGGACAAAGCCCCTGTATCCCCTGTGTGGTCCCACATCATACAGTATATTCCAGATCCATCCGAGTAGAGATGTTAGCATGTTATTAATGTTTTATTACCTTGCCCAGGATACCATCATGGCATTGGAAGCACTCTCGGAGTATGAGCTGAATAGGGCTGAACGTCCAGAAACAAATCTAATAGCAGAGTTCACAGTGCCAGGAAAGAAAGGCATTGTAAAGCTTACACTGGAAAATAAGGAGAAGGTGGAAACAGACCTCAAGGTATCATAGAGCATTGTCAGCATTACACCTAAACAGACATATAATATTTAACCACATTCTTAGATCACTTGTTTTTTCTTGTGTCTTTTGTCCCAGAAACTTACAGGGAACAACATTGTTGTTCAATTGACAGGAAAAGGCAATGCCAAGCTGAAAGTAAGTTTGATTAATGTCTGTATATATGCTGAAAGAGATCAATAATTTACAGTAAATCACCATTCTGTTTGGCAGGTTGTAAAGGCTTACTATCTACTGGAACCCAAGGACGATTGTAACCAATTGTCCATCAGCGTCACAGTGGAGGGGAAAGTGAAGTACACTGGTGAGCTTTTGTCACTGATACCAAATCACAACCACTTGTATTGCTGATAAAAGTTACCCAGACACATTAACCTCTGTCTCCCTAGCTAAGGTCATAGAAAATTATGAATACTATGATGACTACGGTAACAACGAGGAGAAGGAGGTGCGAGTGCCACGATCAGCCATTGAGTGGTTTGATGCACGCACCCGAAACAGGAGAGATCTTGATAACAACTTAAACTCAGACGAGGCTGTCACCTACAAAGTCTGTGTCAGGTTAGTTAATGAGATTCAAGATTGAGAGAGTATTCATGAGACGATGAGCTTTGGGGGAAAAGGTACTGAATCCTGATCAGCCTATATTTTTCACCGTTTTCCTGTGTGTAGTCATAGCCTGAACAAAAATCTCACAGGAATGGCCATTGCTGACATCACGCTTCTGAGTGGATTTGAGGTTGTAACTGAGGACCTGGACGTGGTTAGTAGCTCTCTCTACCTCCTCTTCATCATTGTCATCCTCTGTGAAAAGTGGGAGGAGCTATTTCGGGTCATGTCACGTCCCATTCATTTTCTCAATAGACAAGCTGAGGTGATTGACAGTCGGAGGTTGGATGGACGTGAAACTCTCCCAGTTGAGTCAGCAAAAGAGTAGCAACCGTTTTAGAAAATATCTTGTTCTTTGATAGAAAGTCGAAGGTGCAAGCCTTTGTACATAAAAACACAAGGTGAAAAGTTAACTACAACTTGTTACCTGGCATCAGAGACTCCATGAAGTTACTGGTCCTTACCAAGAAATAGTCCGGCACAAAACCCCCTGTAAAACGGCGATCTGTTTTGATGCATGTTTATAAGTGATCTTTAGAGGTGTGGATTTTGTCACCTTTAAACAGAGCCAGGCTAGCTGTTTCTAGTGTTTATTCTAAGCTAAGTTAGCTTTCATATTTAGCCTACAGACAGGAAAGTGGTATCAATCTTCTCCTCTAACTCTCGGCAAGAAAGCAAATAAATGTCCCAATACGTGAAAAGTTTCCAAACTACAGTTTAAATATATTCACTTTTGAATTCTGGGTTAAATTGATTTTTTAACTATGGTGCCGTGATTTGTTCTCAGCTGCAACGACAAAGCGCTTTGAATTCACTACTGTTCTGATTTGCACCTCTGACTGGCTTATTCTCCATAGCAACAGTGGTGCAAGCTCCTGTGTATGGTAGTATTTAGAGCTGTCCACCATGCCAAACTGATGGGGAAAAAAACGAACAAAAACATGATTTGAAGTTGAAATAATTAAAACTGGTGGCTGTGATATAAACATAGATTTGCAATGTAAAAAAAAAAAAATAGTATCAAAAAGTTAAATTCTTGTCTTCTCGTAGCTACAAAAGGAACCTGAACAATACATTTCCCATTATGAGATCTCCTATGGAAGAGTGGTGATCTACTTCAATGAGGTAAGGCTGAAATCTATTTACCATACATACACAAAAAGTTTACATGTCCAATACTAAAAGATTTCTTCTCTCACTCTAGCTCTTTGAATCAGAGGAATGTATTAGTTTCGATGCTATACAGAGAGTACCAATCGGCCTTCTACAGCCTGCTCCAGCTGTGTTCTATGATTATTATGAACCAAGTAAGCTTTTTATTTGATATTTTCTGCATTTTGTTGTCAGGATAGAGGGAACATCTTTGCTTCATTTAACAGTGATTTATTAACAATTTGTGTTTTCCTTGCAGGCAACAAGTGTACTGTGTTCTACAACGCCCCCAAAAGAAGCAAGCTGGTCTCCAAACTGTGTTCAGAGGATGTGTGCCAATGTGCAGAAAGTAAGCCATTACTCTCAAGATCCATTAGCCATTAGTAGCTTTACCCTTTTTATTTACAGGTTTGTGTTAATAATTAAAATTGCATTATGTTCATTTTTTTTTAAGGACCCTGTCATAAAATCCAAAATACATTCCAATCTGAAAGAGGTGAAAAAATCACAAAGAATGACCGTTTACAACATGCGTGCTTCTTCCCTACAGTAGATTACGGTCAGTACTGCACACAAGACATTATGGTGTATTTAATAATAACTTGACTATAAAGAATGAATTTTCTCATGTAGTGATACTATACCAAAATAATTCAGTAGAACAGTTCAGATGAATGGTTGTTAATTAATGGTTGATTCTTGTTTTATTTCAGCATACATTGTTGAAGTCCTCAATGTTTCCATGAAGAGTAACTTTGCGCTGTACAAAATGAACGTAAATGAGGTACTCAGATCACGTAAGTAAACAGTAACCACAAGCCTTAGCAGATGCTGTAACACTGACCTTTAAATAGTTGCATTCATGCTTGGAAGACTTATCGTAAATGTAATGACTATCATGTGTCTACCAGATGGAGATATCCTTGTGAATGAGAATTCTGTTCGAATGTTTGCTAAGAGGCGTCAGTGTAAAGGACAGTTAGGCTTGGGAAAACAGTATCTCATCATGGGCAAAGATGGCTCCACAACCGACTCAAATGGAATGTAAGTATAGTATATAGTATATAATATTAATGGAAGTATAATTTTTCACTGATTAATTCTCATTCTGGTCGCTCTCTCTCCTCTTTTTGTAGGATGCAGTATCTGTTGGAATCAAACACGTGGGTTGAAAAAAAGCCTTTGCAAGAAGAATGTAAAAAAACTGCATATAGACCTGCCTGCAGGGACTTCAATGCATTTGCAGACGAGTACAAGGTGGATGGCTGCAGACAGTGAAACAAAATCTGTTTCACTAAACTTTCACTTTCAGTTTAGTGTAGTTTCCCATGACTTACACGGTCAGCATGGGTGTTGAGAGCTTTTTTGTCAACTTTTTTTTACTGTTTATAATCCGAGTCATGAAAGCATAATATAAGAGCATCCACACATACTGAGACATTATTGCTTGCCAGACAGTAGGTGGATAACTGATTCAGCCTGACTCGACCACAGTATCATTTGAAATTATACTACTTACAATGTAACCATTAATCATTTCTTTATGTCCAATACAGTGTTTAAATAAAGGAACACATTTCTACCAAACACCTTTGTATGTGTATAATTGGTTGTCATCTAGTATTGACTAGATGAATAAATGTTGAGATAATTACTGGAAATGGAACTCAACACACAACAGAAAAAAAGAGTATATCCAAACATTTGCTCTTTCATGTCTTTCCAAATAGTGTGATTCAGTGTGGTGTACTGGTTTGATTTAGCTTTCCTTCTGAATATATTTATTTTTTTATGTTTTTTTTTTCTTCTTTTACTGGCAGTAAAGGATCTGAGAGGGGTCTCTGTACTCAACGCCACCCCCCTCAAAGTTACCCCCCTCCTTACTTAACATCTGCAAGGTGAGGAAGAGGGGAGAGGGGGAGTGGTTTCGGGTTTATGTGCATACACATAAAGTGGCATGACAGTCTGTACGTAAGACTGGCTCACTTGCCCCCAGTGGAGTTACACAGTGACAGGATTCAGATCAATCATCACCTCATAAGGATAAGGGCTCTTTATTAGCTCTAGAGAGCTAATAGTCCTCTTCTCAAATGTGCTTCGCTTAGAAACATGCTGCAGAAGATACTCAGTGCAATTGTATAATCCAAAAACGTGTTGAGTTGTAGGTGATGCAGAGAGAAGTAATGGGAGAAAACGAGGGGTAGTGGGAGGGAGCTGTGCAGCTGGAGTCGGAGGCGGGCATGAGTGGAGAGACGAGGAACAAGCAAGGGCTTATGTGCTTATATTATTCTAATCTCTGAGGCCAGGTCCAATGTAAGCAACATGGGAGTACTGACCATCACTTCAATCACAGCCAGATCAATGCCTGCACTGTTTCAGCCTCTGCCATTAGACATTTCATTAAATTTGAATCAATAAAGGGTAAATAAATACGCAGACCTTTTCACATTTTCATCTTTGGATTACTTTAGTGGGCTGTCAGTAGCCAACAGCAACAGCACATTTGAAAAAGAGGTCTTCTTTTTTTACTGTAGCCTTCTCAAGGTAATCAATGGCTTGTCATGACCAAGCAGTGCATATGATTAGAGTCACAATGAATCACAGTAGTAGTAGTAGTAGTAGATTAGTTACTGTTCAGGCTGTTTGTGCAATACAATAAAATACAAACATTCTCTCAGCAAAGACAGATTGACGGTGGTGAGTGAATGATAGATTTTTTTTTTCTCAGGTCTGTGGATTGCCACAAGAGATTTACCTTAAATACACACATCCAGTACATACTCACCTACTCCAACACACCAAATATGCTTGATCATCAACTGTGAAATTGGCTGGGGAATTGTGAAATGCGCTCGTACGACCAGGTGTATTTTGATAGGTGTGCAGTAGCCGTAGTTGTTGAAGGTGTGTCTCCAGTCATTTTTCCAAAGGCCAACACAGGGTCAGCGGTTTGAGGGTGGTCTATGGTGCAGAAAGGAGTAGAGTGAGGGCGGAGCTGTTCCTGGAGGCTGCCAGCAGATAGAGGCACTGAGTGGGACCACCCACTCAGGAGTCCTCACTACGCTGACAATTACTCTTTGTTTGCCATCTCAATATCAAGGTGACTTGGTTTGTTAAGCCTTTTTCACAGAAGACATTTTGACACATGTCACAGTAGGAAAAGCACAGGTGTGAACAATAAAATGAATGATGGCTGAATTCCATTTAGCTGCTTCAGTTTCAGGGTCCTGATATTGTGCATGCTGGCTCCCTGTCACACTGTCATGGCTTACTGGAGCCATCGTTAATATCATTTACTACTAAGACAAGTCAAAATGTCTGCTGTGAAAAAGGCCTATTGTAGGAGAAATTGTAGGAGTGTCATTTCAGCATAAGATGTGGCACATTTTCCCCCTGAACTAGATTTCTTTCATTCATTTGGTCCCAAATTCAAATTTATAAACAGATACTACTCATCTTGCAAAGACATGTACCATGTTAGGAGGACACATTTGTATATGTGGTTTAGCTTATGAATATATTTGTAGCAAGGTGTGTTAGTTTATTTTTATTTACGTTTTGATCATGTCTGTTTTACGTTCTATGGGTTAGTGAGTGGCATCATTTAGTTTTTAATTTTGTTGAATCATTGGCTGCAGTCTGATGGTGCTGACTGGCTCAGTGTGCAGCAACAGTTGTTCTTCTGACATGTCCACAGACCTACATTATTCACCAATTTATTGTCTACTACATTGCAGTAATGCACTGTAGGTTAGTTGTCTTTCGGTATCAGAACATGGTGTACTTGCCAAGAAAAACGTGTTAGCACAACGCATTTGCATCTAAAATGGTAAATATATTTTTTACTGTGTGGGTTCTTACATACCCTCACTGTAACATATATAGAGTGAGTACATGCAACAGTAATAGAATATGAGAGAGCAGTTTCTTCAGAATTGGCCAGTGTCTCACAGCTGTAGTGCAAAATGGTTTTGCATGCTCACTGTCTTGGTAAGTAAATAATTTGATGGCAAAAATATATTTTATCAATTAGACAATATAGTTCAAAAGAATAATAGAAATACACATTAGACTGATGCAGGGCGAGTGGCCATCACATACTGTGTAGCATCTACAATGCATTCATATCAGTAAGAGCTTTGTATTCTTAAAGGCATGGTCATGACACATATGAGTGATGCTGGAATTTGCAGTTTTTGTCAGTTACCAGAAAATCTTTTTATTGGATATTACATTTAAACTGTTTCTCCTAAACTCTTGTTAACGTTTGGTGTGTTTAAGACTAACATAAGTAAAGATGAACTATGGCTTGTACTGGGTGAATACACTGAAATTGTTTTCAACATTGTTTTTCATAAAATAACTGAATCTTAATCGATGTCAGTGCATCTCACATTATCTTTAGATAAAGAGCCCCAATGATTTTTGTTTTTGCTTGCTTATAAAATTAGGAAAATGTCACTTATGCCCTGTTTGCTCTAGACCCTTGATATACTTGTCTTCATGTGGTTTACAAAAGGTGGGATGGTGGGTGGCCATTTGGTCAGAGATTCAGAGCCTTCACAGAGCATTCCTTAAATCTGGTGGATATTTGGTCACTTACATAACTCCCACGTAGTTACATCTCATTACCTCCAACAAACAGCCAATTCATATAGCGAGAGGTTCCTGTCCCCCAGAGACAGCACTGAATACCTGCAGTGTTATGCTATGTATTCCAGCTGAATCATGATTCTCAGACCAGGGCTTTATTCAATCAAATCTGTGTCTAGGCGTTAGCAGTGTCTGGTATAAGTCAAGTTACATACAGCAGACACTGAAATAACTGTAATCAGTCGTGCAAAGCTGAAACATGCAGGCTATTTTTGTATTACAGTACACGAAGGAACACGAAAAATGTACCGTATACAGTACAATTTCAATATGTTTACTAAAAGTCTGATCACATTAGATATTAGATTACACACAAAACGTTGAAGACAAAGTGATTAATTATTCATATGTTAACCAAAAGTCACTGAATTCAGCTTTAAATCTACCAGCAAAATGTATAGCATTTATCAAAACATTACAAAGAAAAAGAAAAGAAAAAAACACAATACAAGAGAGTAGTTGGTCACATTTGATACACAGATCTTCATAAAAATGCCACTCTTCGAACTAAGTCCAATACAAATATTTTCCATGGTGGTTGAGAGAGTGGGACCACTAGGCGTGGAGAAGAGGTGTGGGAGGTAGGGTGGGGGTTCCTTAAGTAGGAGCAGACTTTATCACTCTCCTCCTTTCTAGTGGTGGTCCTTTCTCATACCTCTTTCCTCCCAGATCATATCCAGCAAGTCTATGTGAGCTCCAGATGGAGGGAGCGACACAAAGAAAGAGATAAAGCCAAGAACTAAATCATTATTTTGGTAAGTTAATTTTTTCCCATGTAACTGTGCAGTCATTTGAATGAATATATACTCCACTTTGATGTCTGCTGATATTCCTTTACATCATGATGCATTTATAGTACATAGCTAATCTCAGGGTTTTGAATGAGTACATTTGTGGGAAAATGTCATGTTCTTGTATAATTCTGTGCTAAAAAGACCTTAAATAGCTACACTGCACTAGTTGTAGTGTGTGGTGAACATGATATGTATTTTTTAGTGTGCACACATAATGTAGCATGCACACCTACTATATTTTACCCTAATTTGTCTTAGCTTTAATTGTTTTTCATTCTATCAAAATGACTGTGGTAGTATGACAATTCATATTTTAGAAGTAAAGAGTGGCTATTGATTCAGTTAATACTGCAGCCAATTAGTCAATTAATCCATGCACTCCAATGCAACATTTAAAAATGTCCTTGCTGTGTAGGAAAGCATCCTAATGTGTTTACATGCTGCATGGTTTATTTGATTTTCTACAGATTTAAAGCCAAGGCTGGACATATTTCTTTTACTGGTTTTATGAGTTGTGGCTGCAGCGGATTATGTAACCTTCTGTATAGTGAAAGACATGCAGTGTCTCCCACAGTTCTATACAGTGACGCTCTGTTACTTCTCTGCATAGTCTCTCCAGTAGACTCTCTAGACTTCCTGCTCGAGTCACCTTCTTCCTTCCTGTTCAAAATCAGCTAATTTAGATTTGACTTGGCAAGCCACAGAACTAACCGTTATGGCTGATTTGAACACTGCTGCAACTCTTCAGCTTACAGTATATTTGTTTTTTCTTCAGTTTTGAACATGTATCAGTATGTACAGTTTAAAATAAAAAGTCTATAACATAATTTTTCACAAACATTTTGTTCAGTGTGTGGAATTTGAGTATATGTCAGCTCAGTAATATTTTTGTACGTGATGCTTACTCTGTTTGTTTCCAGTGACGCACTGGTGCTCAGAGAAAACTGGATTAAGAGAGTTCAATAAACAGTGTCACATAAAGGAAACAGGTATGTGTAGGAAGATGCAAAACCTAAAGAGTACCTTAGAAATGTTTTGATACGCTCTTATGCAATAAAATAATCAATAAATCTTCTTAAATATCAGATCACAGCATATAACTTTTAGAGAACCTATAGACTAAAAAATGACTATGACTGAAAAGTTACCAAAATTAGTTTCCAAACTGAATGAAATAAGTAAGTAATGCTTTAGCCATTGCTGTCAGGTCACTTTTGAGCAAAGTACAAAACCTGAAATTGCTCCAAATGTAGCTTCTTAATGGCCAGTAGAAGGGTGAACAAGGGAGCATCAAAGTGTGAATGGGAACTCTGTGAATGTGAAGCTGGCTGAAAAAGAGCATGTATGCTCAGCAAAGCCCTTCTTGGGATAAAAAAAAGTTCTAAAATAATTTTGGCATAGAATTTCATGCATTAAAGCATCTCTCTTTCATTTTTTCATTTCTAGGAGAGACCTGGCATATTCCCCTTTATAAGTGGTCACAGAAATATAGAGGAAGGAGTTCATAATTTTACAGTAACATACAGGTTCACCAAAGGCAAAAGCATCTTTGCCTACTGCAACCGGCTCAAAATGCTGTTTACTCTAGGACTTCTCCTCCTTCTCACCCCATTACCCTCCTTTCAATCCACGACCAATGAGAGGAGAAACTCGACAGGAAGCGACGCGACCAAACCCGCTTTCCTCCTGTTAAAACCAAAAACCACTGCTGCTCTCGCCAAACTGACCGTTCGCACAACCCTAAAGCCAAACACAGTCAATCAGACGGTTTTACCCACTCCAGCAACCACCAAAAGCAAGCCCAGCCCAGCAGTAATTCAAACCACTCCGTCAGCAGCAGTAAAGGCCACTCCAGTCAGTGGCACCATCACCAACAAAGACAAGCTCACAGTCTCAGTCAATCAGACTGTTTTAGCTAAATCTCCCTCAGCCAGTGAAGTGAAGGCTACCAAAGACAAGCATGCCCCCGCTTCAGCCAGCGGTGCTAAAACCACCAAAGATAAAGTCCAACCTTCAGCCAATCAGACTGTTTCAATTAAATCTCCTTCAACCAGTGATGGGAAGACTACCAAAGACAAGCCTGTCCCCACTGTAGTTCAAAATGTTCAGTCAACACCTCCAAAGTCTGCTCCTGCTAGTGGCGCTAAAACCACCAAAAACAAGCCCACAGCTTCTGTCAATCAGACTGTTGTAGCTAAATCTCCCTCTGCCAGTGATGTGAAGAACTTCAAAGAAAAGCCTGCCCCTGCACAACCCATCAAGGTGGTCATCAGTGATGGCTGTGAATCAAGCAGCACCAAGGAGCAGGAGCTGAAGCTGAAGCCTGGCACTCCTCTGGTGATGACGCATAAGATCAGCTTGTTGCCTGGTGGCTGCACTGGGGAATGTGAGTCTGAAATGACTGCGCTGAAAGGACGTGTGGCCCGACTGGAAAGAGAGATGTCCTCCCTAAAAGAGAAATGTATGATTACATCTTGTTAACCATTATTTTATTTGACACAACTCATTAGGGATGTGGATTTAATAATTTTGGTTATTTTTGTTGCTGCCCAGGTCCATGTTCAGCAAATTGTCCAAATGACTGTAGTGGCAATGGGGAATGTCAGAAGGGGAAATGTATCTGCCAACAGGGATTCATGGGTCCAGACTGCAGTAAGTGTGCACAAGGAGCTCAGTGTAATAAAAGTAAGTGAGAGTCTGCAATGTTATTTGGATGTGGTAGCATTAGAGACACATATTTTAAAGAGAGAGAAAATTATTTTTTACTTGGACTTTAATATCTCATTCACACTTTGATTGTAACCTCGACTCTTGCAATTTCAGAAGCTGTCAAAGGAAAGGTCAAGGTAACTGTGGAAACATTGACCCTGCAGGTGAACAAAGACAAGGAAAACATGCACGAGAAAACCACCAAAGTAGAGCACACACTCTTCCAGAAGAGGGAGCAGAAGAAGGTGTCTGAAGCCAAAGAGAGTGACACAAAACCCAAAGTGGCTAATAATGCTAAAGCAGGTCTTGTTAAAACACAATCAAAACAAGAAGCTTCTGTTAAGAAAATAACTAATAAAGACTCTTCAAGTGCCACAAAGACCAGTCGCCCAACTGTTGGTCAAGTTCTGCTGAAGTATGAGGGAAGAAAGCAAGAAGAGGCCCGCAAGGGTAAAACAACAGTCTTGGCCGCTAAAAAGGTCCTCCAAAAAACTGACCTCAAGCTTGTTAAGGAAGGAACTTCCAGTAAAACATATCCTAAATCTGACCAACTAAAAGACGAACCTCAAACCAATGTAACCCAAAGTAACGTGAAGAAATCGAATGGCACGGCTAAAATTGTGAACATTCTGCCCAAAGTGGTGGGAATAAACAAAACCAGAGCAGGGAAGGAGACCTTGGAGCAGTCCACACTGGCTGAGAAGAATGTTACTCAATCATCTGGACATAAACGCACCAAGGTTAAAGTAGAAACTGCAATTGTGCAATCTGTTGACAACAGAAACACTGAAGCTGGCAAGACTGGAAAAGAGAAAGTTACACAGAGGAGTCAGTATCTAGTGAATACAACCATTGCAGCAGCTTCAGACGAGACTCGAGTTCTGCAGAACAAAACAACCATCCATGGCTCTGGGAGCGCAAAGAGGACGGGAGGATCTGGATTAGGTTCTCTAAAGGTTGGAAACATCTCCTCCTACAGCTTCACTGTCACGTGGTCAGCACCACAAGGGATGTTCAAGAACTTTACTGTGATCAGAAGAGAGCCACGGACAGAGGACGATGAAGACGACCATGAGGAGTTTGAAGAGGAAACTCTTGAAGGAGACAAAGCCTCCACAGCTAGGAACACAACTGAAGTCCAGGTACAGAGTGAGAGCACCAACACAACTGCCACCTCTGGTAAAGCTGTTGGATCTAGAGGCAAAGCTGAAACCAAGAGGATCTCTATGGTGGTCCCTGGCAGCGTACGCTCTGTGGAGTTCAGTAACCTTCGGGCAAACACAGGCTATGTTCTGCAGGTATATGGTACTGCAGCTGAGAAAAGATCAAAGATTCACAGAGTAACTGCAATTACAGGTAATTAAAATTGTACTACATTTGTTATTTATGCATAATTCCTCCACTACCACCAGGGACACGATCGGTACTGGGAGCAATGAATACAGTATGTGTTTGTGGAAATGTGAATAAAAATCTCTTTGTATTCTCTCACCAGGTCCTGAGCCAGCCACAGAGATGGTTTTCAGTAATGTAACAGAGTCTTCTCTCACTGTTTCCTGGTCCAAACCAAAGACCACATTCGCAGGCTGCAGGGTTACATACACCAACATTGTCACAGGTCTGTCAAAGGCTGCCTATATACTGCATCTCAGGTCAAAATTCCCTTGCTTAATATCGTCAGTGTGGATCTTTTATTGGGAAGTGTTAATTGTTTCAGTGTGATATTTGTGATGTATCATCCTGCTAGGGGAGAGCCGCTTTGTGACCGTGGACTCTCAGCAATCTTACGTGGTTCTGTCCAAGTTGTCTGCTGGATCCTCCTACATTATCACTGTAACTACTACACAAGGCAGAGCCCAGAGTGACGCCCTCACATCCATTATCACCACAGGTACACACTTACATAAGCTTACTCTTATGTACAGCTACTTTTTTTTTGTCTAAGCATGTGAAAACAGCAATAAGCACATGGATTGTCTCTTGACTGCAGTGCCCGCCCCTCCAACACATCTGCAAGTTGTCAATGTGACAGATACCAGAGCTGTGCTGCAATGGACACCCAGTCTGGGGAAAGTAGACCGCTTCATCATCAGTTATGAGTCCTCCAAGAGTGAGTGTGGAAACATGACCCTAATGACTAATGACAAAGCGCTAATGGCTAAGCTAAGTGTTATTAATTCTCGTACTTGCCACAGCTCCTAATGTGACAGTGACCGTGATGCTGTCTGGAAACTCAGTGGAGCACCAGCTGAGAGGCCTGCAGAGAGGTACCCTGTACACAGTCAAAGTCCTGAGCCAGAAGGACAGTCTCCAGAGTATGGCCATCTCAACTACATTTACTACCGCTAATGGTGAGTAGAGAGAGGAATAAATACAGGGAGATGAGGCTTGTTTACTTTCTGGAGTCTACAGAGTTTGTGTGTGAACTAAATGCTTTTTGTGTCATTCAGTGGTTAAAGCCAGTGAGGTGGGTGCTCGCTTTGCAGTGATAACATGGAGAACTTCCACCGTTGTTTACCACAGCTACAGACTGATCTACCAGGTGGCAGGAGAGGAGACAAAGGTGAATAATATTCCCTCATCACTGGCACATGTAGCACAAAGAGAGCCTCTGCACTTACAGATTTGCCTTAGAGATGAACTTTGGGTGCTCTTCTGTGTATACAATTAGGAGGTGATCCTGGACTCATCCATCACAGAGTATAAGCTGTCAGGGCTGTTGCCAATGTCACGCTATATTGTTCTGGTACAAGGCGAGAGAGATGGACACTACACATCTGTTGTCACCACAGAATTCATCACAGGTATTGTATTTTATGTAATGCAGCCCCTGCTAATTTGTCTACCCTATCAATACTTTATCATAACTAAGTTATTCTTTTTGTCATCCCTCAGGCAAACTGCGTTTCCCTTTCCCTACTGAGTGCTCTCAGGAGCTGCTGAACGGAGCTCTGCAGTCAGGAGAGGTGGATATCTACCCGCAAGGAAAAGAGGGACGAGCGGTCAGAGTCTACTGTGACATGGAGACTGATGGAGGCGGCTGGACGGTGAGACAAACTGCTGTTTTCTGAACGAACCTTTGCACTGAAGAAGTGGCAGAAAGGCTTTAGGTAATCTGATGTGTGTGTTTTAGGTGTTCCAGAGGAGGATGAATGGAAAGACAGATTTCTACAGAACATGGAGTGAATACAGCGCTGGCTTTGGAAACCTCAGCGAAGAGTTCTGGCTCGGTACAGTTGAATCAAGTTCTTATTATCATTATCTGCATCAGAATATTTTTTTAGAAACGCTTAACTCTTCATTTCTGCCACTATTAGGAAATGAGCTTCTTCACAACTTGACCAGTGTTGGCCCTGTGAGTCTGAGAGTGGATATGCGATCTGGAAATGACACCGCTTACGCTCACTACGTCAACTTCTCCATTGATGCAGTGGAGAGGCACTATACTCTTACCGTGTCAGGCTACACTGGAACTGCAGGTGAAAACTGTATAAAAGTTGAACTTCCCTGAACATTTTATATATTATATATATTATACAATATTATACAGTAAATACCTGACAATTCATAAATCAATGTCACTGTCTTTCTCTGTCAGGTGACTCTATGAGGTACCATAATGGGCGTCCATTCTCAACCCGGGACAAGGACCCTGACTCTCTGGGGATCCACTGTGCCAGGGCCTACATGGGAGGCTGGTGGTACAAGAACTGCTACAAGACCAACCTCAATGGTCTTTATGGCATCAGCAGTAACAATCAGGTATAATCACCTCTCTACCTGGACGTAGACTAATGAACTTTAAAAAATTTTTATCTTCTATGATACAGTACGCCAACCAAATATCATCACTTTTCCGTTTCTGTTCTGATACAGGGAATAGTCTGGATAGACTGGAAAGGTAAAGACTCCTCCATTCCCTTCACTGAGATGAAGTTCAGACCGTCCAGGTTCTCTCCTGCAACTCATGGCTAAGGCTACACCAGTCTTCATGGGTTCTCCACCCTGAAAACCTTACATCCGACAGAGAACTACAGCTCCAGAAATCCAGAAGACAGTGGATCTCACAGTTGCTGCATGTCACTTTCCAACTGAAATTGCATGTACAGTGGTTTTTATAATACATTTCATTCAATGTACAAGATTTTTTTCTTATCTGTTCTTTTTTTCTGGAAATATACCAAAAGAGTGGAGAAATGTTTTATTGCAATGTTTTGTATACTGTTCTGCCTGACCCGTCCATTTCAACACAGTTTTGTTTTGATTTCAATACCTTCTTGTGCACCACCATGGTATGCCACCCCACTACTACTGCAATTAAATATGCACTGTCTCAGTCCATTGGAATAAATGTGGCTAACGTGGGTCTGAAGTGTCATTTTTCTTTTTTTTGTAAGAGTAGATTAAAACACCCAAATCCTTCGATGGAAAGCAGTTTCTTCATGCCCTGCACTACAAGATAAGCAAATGCCAGTGTGACTGACTGTCATGTCAACTGTGATGTGTTATCATGCCCTTCAGCAAGTCCCGGCCATGTTTATCAGGCTGTCTCTTGTTACATAGCGTTGCATTAATCTCATTATCATTATCATATGTTGACCTAAAAAAAATATTTAGACGTCCTTGATTTTGTTAACACGATATGAAGCTGACGAGCTTAGACACTGATGAGAAGACTATAAATGTGGCAGGCAGAGTGCTGACCAGTTTTCTGAAGTGTGACACCAGCAAGAAGACACAAAATGGCAATAGAAATATCAGCGATCAGTGTGGGAGCTGTGTTCCTAGTAGTGCTGCTGTTCATGGTACTGATTTGCACTTCTGGTCAGAGAGACAAATCTGTACAGGAAGACCACAAGGGAAGTAAGTCTACAGGTAATTATCTATTTGTTGTCTTATATGTATATTTAACCATGTTGGTGGTACAATCAAGTATTTTAATTTTTTGAAAATATAATTAATGAATAGGACATTTGTTCAACACAACTAGTACATCCATACTTGTCTACTTGATGTTATGGATATTTATAATTAGTATTCATTCTCTCTCTCTGTTTTACCTTTGTCTTTCTTAACTCCTTCATCCAGTAGTTGAATCGAGACTGCTGCAGTATCTCTATCAGTTCCTTCCCCGCTCCTCGTCTCCTTCCCTCCCAGGTCCTCCCAGCCTCTTCCTCATAGGCAATATGATGGAGCTGACACATGATCATCTGCCAATTCACCTGACCAGTCTGGCACAGCGGTATGGAAACGTCTACCGCCTTAAATGTGGAAACACAAGTAATCATGCACAATTTTATTATATGACTTGCCGACATAAAAAAAAGAAAGCTTTTTTGTAAATAGTACGGTACAGATGGTCACCACACCAAAACCCTGTTGTATTTTTTCAGCCATGGTGGTACTTAGTAGCAGTGAAGTCATAAGAGAAGCACTGGTGAAAAAATGGTCAGACTTTGCTGGGAGACCAGTTTCATACACAGGTTAACAGCTCAAAGTTCTTTTGCAATAATAGTATGCATACTTATTGTATTATTGTTAGTCCTTATGACCCCTCCTGGCTTGTATCAGGTGATATTGTGTCTGGGGGAGGGCACACCATCTCTCTGGGGGACTATAATGAGGAATGGAGGGCACATCGTCGTCTCGTCCACAGTGCTTTGCAGCGTTGCTGCCAGCAGTCATTGCATGATGTGATCGAGAGACAGGCACTGCATCTGAGAAAGGTACAGAACACAAGAGGAACAAATTATACACCACTGGACAATATGGTGACTTATGTTAAAAACACAATAGCCTGCACTGTGATAGCAGAGATCCCGACAACAAACCAAAATTTCCAAAATGGTCACATAAAAAGATACAGCATTGTTTGTTCACTGTTTTAGGTTCTGATGGACTATGAAGGCAGTGCTGTAGATCTGTCTGAGGATTTCACAGTGGCAGCCAGTAATGTCATCACCACTTTGGCTTTTGGAAAAGAAGTGAGTATCTCTCCTCCCACAGCTCACTTTGTACCTTTGAGTATCAGAGATGGATTGCAAAATCTGTTTTTCATCAATGAACAGTTGTGGTTGTGGCAGACCAGTGCTTGGTTGCCTATTTATGCTGGGGATTGGGCAAGGTCACTGTTTATGTTGCCCTTTTTAGAAGCTTGCATTACTTTGCATTCATATCATAATGTGCTATTATTTTACTGCACAGTGCATTTCATTGGTGGGATGTATTAAAATATAAATCTCTGTGTTTTCTAGTATGATAAGAGTTCTTTGGAGCTGCAGCAGCTGCACAGATGTCTGAATGAGATTGTTGCTCTGTGGGGCTCCTCTTGGATTTCTGCTCTGGACTCCTTCCCACTACTCAGAGTAAGTAAATATTCACTATTCTAACTATAGATCACAGGAAAGACTAGCAAACCTCTTCTGAATGGGATTTCACACATTATGTAACTTGTTCTCTCAAAGAAATTACCCAATCCTGTGTTTTCCCGTCTCCTGAAAGAGGTGGGCAGGAGAGACGAAATTATAAGAAAACATCTCAACAATTACAAGGTCAGTAAAAAAAAAAAATGCCAAAGAATAAAAGGTTGAAAAATGTGCCACTGTTTTGAAAAACATTGAAGAGGTCTAATTATTAAAAGAAAACTAGGCTTGGTGTGGCTAACTGATTAGATTTGTGGGCAATAAAATTGTCAAATAAAATGCCCAAATGTCAAAATCACACAAGCGATGATGATAAAATGAGGTAAGTTATCATGATACATTTTTATCAGCTGTTACTCTGTTATCTGCGCAGTCACAAGACAAAAAAAACGAAGACACCATCACAGGATCCCTCCTCCAGGGCCTTGACAAACATCGCAACACAGAACATGGAGTGGTAAGAACATAGAACAGCAAACACCAGGGCAGATAAATTAGAAATGTATTGGATTTGGAGGTGTTTGTATATTATCCACCTCTTAATTTTAACAGATGATAAGATGTTTTTCTTTGATGAATCATATGAACATGTGTCTCCAGCTCCTGACAGACATTCATGTTCACATGGCCACTGTGGACCTCCTCATCGGGGGAACAGAGACCACTGCAGCCTGGCTGAACTGGACTGTGGCCTTCCTTTTGCACAGACCAGAGGCAGGGCACATCATTTTCCAAAAAACAACATATTTACACACCCTGAAGTTTATCTCAGTGTCTCTCTCCTCTCTTAATTTAATCTTCAGGTGCAGACCAAGGTGTATGAGGAGTTGTGCGCAGTACTAGAGGGACGATACCCCAAGTATAGTGACAGACACAGACTTCCTGTCCTGTGCTCTCTGATCCATGAGGTGCTCAGACTCAGGCCAGTTGCCCCACTGGCGGTGCCACACAGAGCTATCAGAGACAGCAGGTCAGCTGAACAACAATATGCAAAGAAGGAGATTAGTGACTACTTACCGCTGAGATAATTTGTCTATAAGATCAGATGTTGTTAAGCAGGCATAGGTACAGGTTGGTACAATACAGACCAGTTTACAAATCTAGCACAGACCCACTTTTCTCAAATATTTCACTCAGTGATAATGTTTAGTCCTTGGTCCAACACCAAGGCTGGCAGCATGATGAGTTGTGAAATATTACACATTTGGCACTGCTTTGATGCAAATGCCCACCTTGAACATGGCTATAAAGCAAGAATTGCTTGAAAGAAATTGAAAATGCTCTGAAAAATGAATGTATGCAAAAAGCAATTATGCCAAAGCTGTAAAAGAAAACAAAGTACAGTTAGCATGGGACCCAGGCTGAACTGTTGCTCACCGTAATGAGTCTGTGCATAAAAAAATACTTTATTCCTGCAAACCAACAACATAATGAATAAATAAACTAGAAAGTATAGAAAATGTGCAGAATTTTTTTATCTGCATCTGGATCCAGATCTGCAACAAAATGCTATATAATAGTTATATATATATATATACATATATATGAAGTATGTTGCTATATTGATATACTTGGTCCTGTTGGGATCAGGTCTGACAGTGTGCAGGTATATACAAAGACCACTTTTATTGATGTACACTCATTTTGTGCTGTTCTGCTTTGGACATTTTTCACAACCTGCTAACACAGTTTTTGCTTTGCATTATGGCAAATGTATAAACCCCACGCATGTTTAGTATTGCAGGTTACTTCATCCCTAAGAACACAGTCATCATCCCTAATCTTTTTGGAGCTCACCATGATCCTGCAGTGTGGGCTGACCCATACAACTTCAAACCAGGTACTGCTCTAACTGTGAGGAGAAGTGCATTCCCTTCACTTGGCTCAGCAGATCTCAAATAAAGTAGCTACTCTTTCTCTTTCAGAGCGCTTTCTGCAAGGAGGAGGAGGCTCCACCCGTGCCCTGATCCCTTTCGGAGGGGGGGCTCGGCTCTGCCTGGGGGAGTCTGTTGCCAAAATGGAGCTCTTTCTGTTCACTGCCTACTTGCTGAGAGATTTCCAGTTCATCCCTCCTGAGAGCGAGGCCTCTCTGCCCGACCTGAGAGGAGTTGCTACTGTTGTACTCAAGATCAAGTCCTACACAGTTATAGCACGTCCAAGACCTGTGACTAATCCCTGAACTACAGAAGGTGTACTGCTTACTTGTTGCTTAAACGTTGTGCATTTGTGTGCAAAGATATTATTTTTAAAAATGTTTACATGTAAAAATAATGACAGAACCTTCACACATATGTTTCTCAGCAGTACTTCTTTCTATTTGTCTGTAGTGTTCGAAATCCTAATTAAAATAGTCTGTTGATGGTTGAAAAATTTGATCATCACTAAACAACATGTCTAAACCCAGGCCAGACCTATACATACACACACACATATATATATACATACACACACACACACACACACACACACACACACACACACACACACACACACACACACACACACACACACACACAGTGATATGGTTCATCTGTTGTATAAAGGCAAAGCAAAGTGCAGTGTTAGGGCCTGTGTCAATTTTGAAGTAATATACATGAAAATAATGAGCCTTAACATCACCAGTGGAGGAGGGAAACTACAAGAAAGGTCAAGTAGGTGATCAGATTCCACCAGGATGGAAAAGGAGACTGAGGAGCCGTCAAATAGAAAGTTTGAACAAATGAACACTGTTCAGGTGGAGCTGCATGCTAATCAAAACCTGGGGGCTGTACAGCTTACTGTAAACAGAAACTGGTCAAATACTAGTAATTTTACAAGATCTATCATAAGTCTGGCAGCACCATCCAGTGGACAAACACTGAGCATGCTACAGAAAGTGAAATAACTTCCCTCCTGTGAAAAGTGTTCAGTAGAATTATAAATTATCACTCCTCATCACTGGGTGAGAGGCACATCTTGTAAAAGTGTTAGCATTTACACCATAAATAGCCATCTGATGATAGATAACAGTGATCATTGGTATTAATAGAAGATATTATTATTTGCACATGTGACTGACAGGAAAAATGAAAAACGGACAAAGGACAGCATTAATTTGTATAGTGGCAATAAATACAAATAGTTGCATAAAATTGCAGAGTTAATGTGAGAACATGAACATGGGTTCCTCTCATGGGCTGGTCTTAAAAATGAGTTGCCTCAATGTCATTTCCTGTAAATATTTTTTGTAAAACTTCTGTTATTAGAGGATTTAGCATTAAGCAAGAAAATCTGCGAGATGACATCTTCTGAGAGAAGGGTGGCTTCCTTTTTATTGTTAAGACTTTTATTGTTAGGTCTCCTCTCTCTGACTCACGCAGCAGCTGGACTTCAGTCATCTGGTAATTATGAAAAAATAGAAATGTATCTTTATTTTGGGAAACTAGTAACTCTAAGCTCTCTGACTTGATTTACAAAATATTGAGGTACTACAATATTAATTTATACATTTTTCACCCTTAAAATGAATTAAACTGAATGCTTACAGTACAATCAATAGTTTTTAGAACTACAGAACTAGCTAATGGCTTGGAAAATTAGGTGCTTTGTTGTCTTTTCCAACAGATCATTTGGTGATGTTTGCCTTAGGAGATGGTATTACTTTGCCATGTGGCATACCTTCTATTAAATCCTGCGCCTCTCTTAACTGGCACATGGCTGGAGAGTTTGGATCAGTTACTGAGGTGGTGAAGGCTGGAAGGGTGACGGCTCCAAACGTCCTGAGGCTTAGGCTGCTAAAGGACTGCTCTCTGGAGATTAATCACCCAGTACTCAATGATGCACGACTTTACTCTTGTGACAGTGGAGCACTCAATTCAAGTGTTTCGCTTCAGATTCTTGAACGTAAGTGAGTTGTCCTAGCACCTTAAAACCATTCTTGAATAAGTTATTGAGAATATCACAGTAGTCAGATGATTTTTGTTTTCATTCACCAGTTACTGAAAGCTCAACTCCTGCAGACGGCACAATAGAGCTTCACTGTTACCTCAATACATATAAAGGACATATCCCTTGTAACAACAGAGGGATACATATAAAGTGGATTGCTGAAGATGATACACGAATAAATGGAAATAGATTCCGCTTTGAAAATCCCTCTGAATGCTTCTCTAAACTGATCATCAATAAGAAACTGACAGACCATCACAGAAAATGGAAATGCCAGCTAACGCAGAATGACACGGTTAAAGCTACCGTCACTTATACAACAACAGTAAAAGGTACTAAACTCCACTTGTAGCATACTCCAAATAAAAGATGTGTTTTAAGATGTACAAAGTGTAACCAGTGCTACCTTTCCCCCAGATGGCATAGAGGAAGTGTTCGCTGCAGTGGGTGAGTCAGTGTCACTATCTTGTAGCAACGCTTCCTCTCTTGGCGTGGAGTGGGCTAGGGCTGGAAGGACACTGACTGATGACATCTCACCTTTTAAAGGCCAAACTGAGGCATTTCATGTGAATAAAGACTCATCACTGGTCATTAGCAGAGTGAGTGCTCTGCATGCTGGGGACTACCAGTGCTCAGAGTCCACTGGTCAGCAAAAGGTGTTTCACAAAATCAGGCTGCATACCCTCGATGGTGAGTGTGAAAACAGAGCATGAATTGTGCTACATTTCCTGCATCATTGCTATTAAAACATTTCCGCACATGCTTGTCTTCACAGTTACTTCAGAGCCAGAAGGAGATAATCTCACCTTGACTTGTGCGCTTGTCTGCACTAAAGAATGTGACTTCAATTTAACTTGGTCTGGAGGAAGCCATAATAGCAGGCAGAGCAGTTTAATGAATAACAATAACACTCTCATAAACAGGCTATTTCTCCCAGTTTTGTCAGTGGCATCAGATGAATTAACCTGCTTTGTGCATAGAGAGGGTGACGTGGTGGCATCAAAGAAGTGGCGCACTGTTAACAGTAAGTATGCATCATGCAATTGTTGCCTTTTCCCCTGAATAAAAATCCACATATACGACAAAATGCACCCTTGTTTCTGAGTAAACAGAGGAAAAATGATAATAATTTAATGCCTGCAGCTCTGCAAACACCCACGTGGTTAGCCCTTCCTCTAGGGCTCCTGATATGTACAGTTGCTGGAGGACTCTACATGTACATGAAGAGGAACCACAACAAGGATGCAGGTACTGAATCTGGTTAAGGAACTATACATCCAACTTACACTACAACCTGTTGTAGTATGAAAATGAATAATACCTTTCTGTTTGCAGGAAATGAACAGTCAAGTATTGGAATGGTAAGAAGAGACAAAAAATAATTGTGGTAAAAATAACTGTTTTACCTCTGATTTTCTTTTTGTCAAGCTGATATATGCTAATGTAATACCCTAACTACATTATTCCTCTTCACAGACTCACGTTTATGAGGCCATTCAGGATGCAAATAATGAGGAACACGAGCAAAGACCATCCAAAAGAGAAGCCGTCACCACAACTGACAGTTTCTATGATTTATTACAGGCTGTAAACTAGAATTAAATGAAGGTGTTTTATGTCTCTCAATTTTAACCTTGATATGTAATTCCAACCATCAATACACTAAAAATAGGCAGAAAAAAAACTTCTTTGTCATGTTCATTAATCATCCTACAAGTATTTATTCCAATTAGATTTTCCATGTTGCACAATATACAGTAAGTCACAGTTGCTCTTCCTTGCAAGACACTTTACACATTAGTATATGTTACATGTTTTAACATAATGCATAAATGAAAGCAGGTAATCCAGATTAGGCAGAAAGGAAAATCTTCTTTTTCTTGAGCAGACTGAAAATGACTAATAATGGACTGCAATGAAGAAGAGAAAATTGTTATTTGGTTATTTCAATATGATGAGAAGTAAAGTATGATTTTATAATATTATTAATACTTACAAGTACACATGCTTCCATCCTGGAATTGTTGGTATAGACTGTTGACTCGTTGGTTTCTAAGATCTGTGAGAAACATTGTCAGTGTAAACGAATCAGGAGAGGCCACAGTGGCTGGACTAAAAAAAGGTAATGAAAGAATAATATGGTGCTCACCCTCTGAGGATGTAAGATTCACAACCTCATAACCATCAGTAGAGTCTGTAACAGTACCTGATTAACAACAAGAGAACATGAAGCTATGACAACACTGCATTTCTATCAACATTTAAAATAGCTTCTAGACAGATCAAACCTGGTGGGTGCCCCTGGGTAATCTGTTGGATTCTCTGGGTGTTACATCTGCGGTAAATGAGTAGTCCAATCAATGCAGCAATTATGGCAATCCCAATGATGACTGACGCCACAACTGCTATAAATGCTCCACTGCTCCCCTCCTTCCTGGTTTCCAAAATAATCTCACCGGTTGTCAGTGCTGAGGAAGACAGGAAGCAAATCTAAGCAATTGCAACACCACATTTAACTGGATATTACCGATGCAATTAAATTAAGATGAAAAATATAGATAATAGTTTTTGTTGCAATACCTGAAAATGTTGTGGCCACAACAACATTTTCCACTTCATAAAGGAAACAGAAAAGGTACACAGGAGTTATATAGATTTACACATTTGTTGTCAGTGATAATATCAAATAGTTTAAAATCTTACCTTGGACCAGTAGATTAATGTCAAAGCAGCGCTGAGTTTGTCCAAGCATGTTCTTACATCTGTACCAACCACTGTCACTGTAATTCACAGACTGGATAGCTAATGATGTCCCAATAATATCAACTCTTGACAAGTTGACAGGTACAGGGGTGCCTCCTTTCAACGTCGCCCAGGAGATATTTTGGGTTCCTTGTATGTCCACTGGGCAGTTCAGGTAAACGGTGGTGCTGGGCGCTGCCTTCACTGCATGAAGGGCTTTGCATTCTAAAAGAGGGGACATTTAAATGATACATGATTTATTTGTAAAAGAGTGAGAATAAGGAGAATAAAGTGTGTAATCTTACCTTTTACTTTCAAAGATATATTTTTGACAAGAATAGAGTCCCAGCCTTGCCAGATTTCACAGCTGTACAGTCCCTCATCAGATTTTTGTAATTTTGTCAGAAAAAGAGACATTTGTCCATTTCCGTCAGCTTCCCATTTTACACGCTTAGCATCCTGGATCTTGGGTGTTTGAGGCCTGGCAAGAATAACCTCCATCTTACTGGAACCTGTGGCATACTTAGTCCATTTGACCCTGTAGCAGCTCTTTGGATCCATCACACTAGAATTAAAACAAGGGAGAACTACATCTTCTTCTTGAGAAGCAGGCACAGCCTCAATCGCTGCTGAGCCGTCTTTAAAAATGATAAAAAATAAAGATTAGAATCAGTTTAAGAATAAGACTCAGAGTATTTGTTGTATATAGGGTTTTTAGATAGCGTACAGCATTCGGTATCAGAACTGTAAGGCAGATAATTCAAGATTTCACAATGAGTGGAAGATGTTAAAATAAATAAATAGGTAGTATATGGTAGGTAAATACATTTATGATACACATTGATTGAATCTGGTGAAGAAATTGTTCAGTGACCTACTCACCTCTGCACTCTGATATGACGATTAACAGTACTAATAGCAGGAGACCCTGTGGATAATAATGTGCCATTTTCTTTGTAATGCAGCTGAGTGGAGAGACTAGAGTGTCCTCTTCTAGACCTATTCTCAGTTCTCTAAGTTACACAGAAGTGTCAACATGAAACTACCTGCACAGTCAAACATAGTGTTTTCTGTTTTCTTGATTATGTGGCCAATAGAGCCACCATGTGGCAAGAAAAAAACATTACATCAAGCTGACAGATGGCCATAAATGCACATGTTGTTGTCAAATTATTTATTGAGGTCACATTTAAACGTGAGTGGAAAAAGTGAACGAGCAGCACTTGCTCCTCCCTCGTTACCACCTCTGGGGTAATAAAAGTTTACAAAAATACAAATGTTTTTTATGCCTCATAGGCAGATTATTTCTGCAGAGTAATGTGTATTTCTCTATGTTTCCAAAGACACAGTTCTCCTTGCTACATCACTCTTCCTTCCGTAATTAAAATGTCACCTTATTTTTAAACTGGTGGAGATGCATGACTTTCTTGCATTGAATGTAATAGATCTCATCAATTTGAATGAGCCCATCCTCGGCCACTACACAGCATAGTATCCTGTATGTAAATGTCTATTATTGAGCAATACATTGAGCATACAGTGTTTTTCCCCACTATGTCTGGTGAAATTCACACTATGTGTGTGTGAGTGTTTTAAAGTGCCTCCTCCAGTTGACTTGTTTGCTGCAGCCTTAAATACTACAGAGAAACTTCACTAATTCTAACTGAAACTTTGTAACTCCACTTCCTCTTGTGGCTCGATTTAGAGAAACACCATCATAGCTTTTCACACGCTTCGTGTTGGTTTTACAGGCTGTCAGCACTGTGCACAGAAATGGACATAGCTCAAGGTTAGTTCGCCTTTTTTTCTGCTATGTCTGTTTTGTCATTTGACTCTCTTTATACCGTCTTGTATATTATTTCACAGGAGGTAAAGCATATGGTCTTTTGAAGTCTCAACAGGAAGAAAAACTGAACTCTATCAATGAGGTGAGTTAACAGGTTACAGTAGAGATAAGTGGCTTTTGGAATCATTTTTCTACACACAGGGTTTGGACACAAAAACATGACACCTGTGTGATACCAATAATAAAATGTCTGATTTATTGGTATTATTTAATTATCACTCCCCCAGGCTTTTCTCTCCGATCCCCAGTATGCAGAAGAGGAAGACCTTAGCTCAAAGCTTGAAATGTTTAAACGTGAGTATTCAAGGGCTACCAATCACTCCTCAGTGAATTTATTTTATTATTTAGTGCACAGTTATACATTTTGGAATGAGATTATATTTGCTTGTATTACAGAGAAATACATGGAGTTTGATCTCAACGACAAGGGAGAAATAGGTAAAATTGCACAGCCCTAAAATATTTTTAGCTACAATTTGCTTTCAGTAGTGACTCACAACAAAACTGTCATCACAGATTATAGATATAAGCACTTTTTACTTATTTTCTTTCTGTGATCTATTTATTTTATAGATATAATGGGGTTAAAACGAATGCTGGAAAAACTCGGACTGGCCAAGACTCACTTAGAGCTGAAAAAGATGATGTCAGAGGTGATTGGAGGGACATCGAAAGACACTATCAGCTACAATGACTTCCTGAATATGATGCTGGGGAAAAGAAATGCAATTCTAAAACTGTAAGTAAACACAGGGTAATTCCACAGTTGGGTCACAGAAAGATTAGGAAAGTCCCCAAATCCTTATAGGCTGGGTGCTGGACTCATACATCTTTATGAAGCTACTAGTGATATTGATTGCCATGAGCCTAAATCTAGCTGATAAAACTACTAGTTTTCAATGTGGAAAGTAATTAAAGAAGTGTCTAAAATGTCTGATTATTAAGCAAAAATGAAAGAAAGAAAGAAAGAAAGAAAAGTACTCTCTACTGTCTAAAGTTTACAGTAATGTATTGTATAACAGCTGACATGCAATTTTCTTCCTTAAAGGATCTTGATGTTTGAAGGCAAGGGAAAGGAGCAGGAGTCCAAAGATGTTGGACCACCTCGTCGCAAAACCTTTTCAGACCTGCCCTGAAGAAGAGCTCTCCATCCCAGCAGGGAATGACTGTCATTGTGACTTTTTTCAGATTTAAACATCACCTAAATGCCCTAAAATTCATGTTAATTGGAAAAAAGCATACATATTGTGAAATGTGCAATTTTTTATGAAGTAATGGAATCTACATAAACATGTTTGTGCATTCTGTCTTGTGTGATTATGACCACAGTACAGATTCCCCACATTATGGGCAACCAAATGCTTTGTAAGTGAGCCTACTTACTGTATGTGATGTTGCTTTAGCTGCTTAGTTGAATACAAAATATAGCCTAATTATGTATGGAATCTACACGGGAGTGTCCATTACCATGTCAGACAAAATGACCCTAATAGCCTATTGCAAAAAAAAAAAAAAAAAAGCATAGGAAAATCACTGATTTATGCAAACACTATGAGTTCATGTTTAAACATATTTAAAAAGACACCTACACAACGAAACAATCATGAATTCTATGTTACCATAGTTTTGCTGGAAAGTCATTAAAAGGCAAATGGAAAGTACATGTATTATTGTATTTTGTTCCTGTTCTTACACAAAACACATTTTGTAGGCTACACATAGACTTTCACTGCGGTAGCTTATGAGAACGTGCGTCATGAGGAATTTCATTTTGAAAGGTCTGGATGACCGGAAGACGTTCTTGTCATCCAGGGAGCGAAGATAAACTAGCATAAGCTTGCAAGTTGATGTGTTAACTAAAACAGAGAAGGGTGAGTAAAAGTGACTTTCTGTAAACAGTTATATACATGCAGGAGACAGTGCCTCTAAATACATATTGCTGTAACAATTATTAATTTCCGCACTATCTGTATTTTACATGTCAACGCTAAGGAAGGCCAGCATTCAAGCTAGCGTGTAACCGAGAGCTAACGTAGGTAGCAGGTTAAGATACGTACACTGAAGATAATGTACAAGAAACACATTTTTGTTCAAAGTCCTCGAGATAACAGCTTCGGTTTGTTGCACCTCTGGTGAAATAAGATGTTACATTTGTGTTTACAAAGTGAAACTGTGAACTGTCGGTTTTTAGTTGTTAAGTTAGTCAACCGGTGAGGATATAAAATGAATCTTGGTTCACCGCAACTGTGTTTTGGTTTGCCAGGAGGATGAGCAGCTCAGAGGAGGTGTCCTGGATATCCTGGTTTTGTGGACTGAGAGGGAATGAGTTCTTCTGTGAGGTCAGTGTCCCAGATTTAACTGGGATTTTAGAATGGAGCCTCGAGTTGAATTTACCACTTATTTGCATTTTTTGTTGGTACCTGCAGTGTGTATGTTTGTCTTTTTACTCTGCAGCCATATGCACTTTATTTGAGTTCAAACGCAGACATTTTATTGCAGTCAGGTTTTTTGATGCACCCATGGACTTTGAATGTTTTTATGTTTTTTTATTTTGTGCCCTGGTTCTGAGGAAGCAATGTTTCATTTCAACTGTATGTTTATGGTTGAAACAAATACATGTAGGCTACTTGGGCTTGAGCAGTCTGTGTAACTGGACTTCTCTATTTATCTGTACTTATTCTGTCCTTGTGCTGCTGCAACAACTGAATTTCCCCTCTGGGGATCAACAAAGCCTTATCTCATCTTATCTTCACAGTACATTTCACATTTTTATTACCCTGAACACATACCTGGAGATGACAACTAACTTTCACACAACTAATCATTTTGCTAGTTAATAATAATGTGTGCCATTTGGTGGTCTCGCATTAAGTCCTATAGTCAAGAGCTGCCTGTTACAGCCACTTCCCTCTGCTGTTTGCTACTAATCTGTTCCACTGAAGCACATGAGGCCTTCTCATTCAAAAAGCACCTTAGGGAGACATGTGAAAGGAAAAACACTTAAAATAAAAGTACTAGGAATTGTGTGGTAAATGTGGGCATCAATGTGTAACACACTGGTTTGCCTGATAGGTTAGCACTCACACAATCCAATTCTAATTTGAACGCTTTGCTTTCTTCATTGGCAGCAACTAAGTAATCCTGTTAAGCTCTTACGTAATGCTCCCACATCAGTGTGCTGTGGCAATGTGCTGTTGCAACAGTCATTAACGCCATTAATAGCTATTTACCGTCTTCAATCGTGTGTTACAGGTTGACGAAGACTACATACAGGACAAGTTTAACCTGACAGGTTTGAATGAGCAGGTGCCTCACTATCGCCAGGCTTTGGACATGATTCTTGACCTGGAGCCAGGTGAGAATATCAAGGACGTAGCAGTTCCCACGTGAAGTGAAATAAAGCAGAGTTAACGCTTTAACGGCCTAAATCACTTTAATTTAACAGATGAAGAACTTGAAGATAACCCTAATCAGAGTGACTTGATAGAGCAGGCAGCAGAGATGCTCTACGGGCTTATACATGCACGTTACATCCTCACAAACAGAGGCATTGCACAGATGGTAGGCTATTACTTAACTTCAAATTCTTACATGCTCTATGATGAGAATCAACAGTGATTTCTATATTTGTTGTTCTCCGTAGTTGGAAAAGTATCAACAAGGGGATTTTGGGTATTGCCCCAGAGTCTATTGTGAGAATCAGCCAATGCTTCCTATTGGTAAGTCTGACTTTTCTTTACTTTCACATGAAACAAATTCTCCCTTTATTACACAAAACACATGCTGCACCTTTGACCTGTGCCAGTGGCTATGAGGACACACGCGACTATCACCCATCTCTTGTCTGATGTAGGGTTGTCAGACATCCCCGGAGAAGCAATGGTGAAGCTTTATTGCCCAAAGTGCATGGATGTTTACACCCCCAAATCCTCCAGACACCACCACACAGACGGAGCCTATTTTGGGACAGGGTTCCCCCACATGTTGTTCATGGTGCACCAAGAGTATCGTCCAAAGCGACCAGCCAACCAGTTTGTGCCAAGGTGTGTTTGATCGGCCACTGTTATTTATTTTTAGCATTTATTTTAACTAGCATAATCATGCCTTTATTAGTATGTTTTAAGTGCTTGTCGACCAAAAGACACAGTTGCCTTAGACCTCAGTAGGGCTGGATATTGAACCTAGCTTAATACTTTTGATAGCAACATAAATGAGTTTTGAGCGTTTTAAAATCTGTCAAGTACCAAAGTTTGCATTGAGTACCATCATAATTGAAATTAATCATCTTAGACTGTTTGTTTGGGTGTCTGTACCAAAACTCTGGTATCGTATTGGCACTGGTGTCAAAACATTTCATTCAATACGTGTCCAGGAAGTGATTGTATTTCACGTTTTATCTTTTTTTTTTCAGGCTATATGGTTTCAAAATTCACCCAATGGCATATCAACTCCAACTTCAGGCTGCATCAAGTTTCAAGAGCCCAGTCAAGACAATTCGCTAGAACTCCGCTTTAACGAACGCAGAGGACTCAAAGACTTTGTTGTTTACTACTTGTTTGAAACAGTGGATTATATAGTTCTGCTGAATGCCTGTACAGTTCCCCAAACTCACCTCTGTGTAGATAGACTTTCAGATCGAGACATTTCCTCTCAGTTAGTGAAACAGTTACAGTTGAGCAGGATAGTTTTCTGTATTAAACATGTAATTGTTTCTAAAGGGTCAATCTCCCGATAGTGTTCAACTTTAATTGATGTCAGTCCATCTTTTGACATTTTAGGGTTGTTTCTCAAACAGAAAAGTAGCTTTAACGGATAATGAAAGCTACAGTGTGCTTTGTGGCTTAATTGCAGGTGATTGAATGTAACAGGAAAGGTTACAGGTTTGCCTCATCAGTGGTACCGTCAGTCAGTACTTTTGAGCGTTAACATTGAATGAATGATTTTGGAATGCGCATAAGATTTTATTCTGTTAAGATGAAGGATTTTATTTGAAAACAGCAATATCTGTAAATGTAGTCAGGTGCTATTTCAAAGAAACAATGAATACCAAATTAAAAAGGTATAAATTAAGAACTTTTGCTTGACTTAAATTGTATTATGACACTGTTCAGTGGCTATGTATGTACTTGGTTCGGTAACAAAATCATCCTGATAATCCTGTATTTGTAGTTTCATCATGGTATTACAATCTAGACAGATGTGACATTCTCGAGAGTTTTGTGTTGATTGAACTTGTAGCAGCAACATCTACTGTGGAACGGGTGAATAGCATTAAATATTAATTTATTACCAAGATCTCATTCATACTTTTGAAGTTGTATGCTTCACATAGACAGCCCCAACAAAATGCAAAACAATGCATATTTTATTTTTTCATAAAAAGACAGGGATAAGTCACAAAGCAACAATATTTTCCATTATCTAAAAACTATTTTCTTAAAGTGAAATTCTACATTTTCTTCCAGGAGAGGTTTCGGTTTTCCATGTAGCTACAATACCAATGGCTTCCTTCATGGGTTAAAAAAGTTTGCTAACAAACATGCTATCTAAAAGGGATTCGTATACATTTGATACTTCTAAGGAAAAGTACAGGAAACAGCAAGTGAGAGAGCAATCTACTTAGGACTATGGGGAAAAAGGCTTTACAAACTTGGTTGATATTGAATGCAATATTTAACACTGTGACATCTCTAGTGGAAGCCTGGAAACCAGCTTGTGTTGAAACATCACAGTACATCAAATCACATGAGACAGTTCCTACTTTACAAATAAATTACTATGTAGTAGAGCATGTAAAAAAAAAAAAAAAAAGACAACTTGTGCTCCTATGACAGAAAAGCCACATATACTGGAACAGCTGCCTTCACCTCTTACTCGTGTGATTACTGTGACAGACAAGCTTTGCATTTATTGACCTCACTTGGCTGTACATTTAAAGTAGGGATGGATATACATATATAGACATTCCTCATACAATCATATGGAGGTCTGTAGTCTTACAAAGAATATCAAAACCTGAGATAAACAGACCAAAGCTTGTAAAACTTCTTGTCAACCAAATATATTCAAAGCAATTATGGCTTCTATGCTACTGAACAAACAGGGCTGAGGGAAGCACTCCATTGTCATATGTAAATTGTGAAAGGTTTGATAATCTTGGTGGGCTACAAGAGGAAACGAATAAGAATGATTCAGGGTTTCAGGAAAGACGGGTAAGCAGGAGACCTCAGTAAATTCAGTAAACAGCACAATGGTAACCTACAATTTAATGAGCAGATGGATATGAATAACTTAAAAACCTTCAATTTGTACAAATACTATAAAAGCATTACTTCTATAAAATAGAGAAATATTTCAAAATAGATACATTTTTAATTCAAACTTTACAATAATGTGTAGGCTACTGGTGCTTGGCTGGTTAGGGGAGAAAAGATTTGATGTTTTTGTACCTGAGCAGTGAACAAAGCCAAACAACTGTCCAGATTTGAGCACCGAATATCTTTGTTCACATATTGATTGCGAGGTATGTCATTTCATTTTTTAAAAATGTTGCTCCTGAATTAAATAGAAAAGACAACAACAAAAAGAGTTCCCTTGAATGTAGTCTTAACGTTCCCCTAGCAGCACCAAGGGCATAAATGCTGATAATGGTGTCTAAACTAGAATGGAAACAGTGCATTTGTTTAAAATCAACAATGTAAAAACCACTAGGAAAATAAAAGCATTTAAAAGCAAACATAGCTGAGATCACTCAACTGAAAATGCTGTTTTTTTTTAACCAACGAAAGTGTATTCGCTAAGATTTTTTTAACACCTGGATAAGATAAGCGTTTGAGAACTGGAGCACTGTGCAGCCCACCTCTACCTACAATGAACAGCTCAACTGAAACAAGAAAAGAAAAAGAGGATCTAAGATTTTTCTACTCAGTTATCCATAATTTTAGCTGCAGATTTATGGGATATTACTTTTTGGATATGTGTGGGCAGATAGAGCTGGTCACTGTGTGTGAGTGCTGCACTCTGATGAAGGAATGTCAGAGGTGGAGAGTCAAAGGAGTAAATGCAGATGGTGATTCAGTTACAATGCTGATGCGCCGCCAACTTTCTCCTGCGAGACAGACATTATTGTGCACTTGTATTAGTCTTATTATGAATTAGTAAAGTCAAAATGATCCCATTTCTTCCTTAAAGGAATAATTTGGCATTTTTGGAAATACCCTTATTTGCTTTCTTGCTCTCATATCTGTCCTTTACCTATGAAGCCTTTAACTATTAAGCTTCAAGACTGGAAGCAGGAGAAACAGCTAGCCTGGCTCAAGGATGTCACTGCTTCCAACACAAAACCTCCCATAAAATAACATGTGATGTGTTAATTAGTGAGAATTATAAGCTGATTTTTAAAAAAAACTTTGGACACCACCAGGCTAGCGGTTTCTCCCTGTTTCCAGTCTTTATGCTAAGCTAAGCTTCTCCTGGCTGTAGCTTCATATTAACTGGACTGGACAGATATGAGAGCGGTGTCAATCTTCTCGTCTAACTCTCAGCAAGAAAGCAAATCAGGGTATTTCCCAAATATGCCAAACTATTATTTTAATATTCTGTCCATTACTACTGTTGTGTGTCATGGGCAGAGGGTTTCACAGAGGGGTTTGTACCTTATCTTGGTCAATGTCAGAGTCTGCAGTTATGACGATTCTCTTCTCCACACGAGTCTCAGAAGATCCGCTTTTCACTACCTAGTAGAGGGAAGAAAAAAATATAATTGAGAGGCAACTAAAATAAAATGACATAAACAAAGAGCCAGATTGTACTGCTGACCTTCGAGAAGTGAGTGGTGGTGGTGACTGTGGTGCCACTGGTGGCCTCTGAGGTAACGGTCTTGGAGCTGGACACAGTTGTGCTATCTTTGTCATCTGTCCCATCATCTGTCACCTGAGAGACCAAAAAAGGTAGAGTGAATAATCTTTTTTAGATAATGTGACCTTGAGCTTCAGCCAGGGAAGGTGCTACAGTGCTGCCTCATGCTCATTCCAGAGCCCCTGGCCCGGTCCTCCCAGACCTGCTTGCTCTACAGTGCAGATAGCTCTTCCATGCAAACTGAGACAGATCTGGGCTGAGCAGGTGCTGGAGCCCCTACCTTTGAAGACTCATAGATGAAGGTCTTGGTTGGGACGACAGGGACCTCTGTGGTGGAGATGCCACTGGGTAAGGAGTTGGAGACAGCTGTGATGGTGACTGTCTGGGTCTGCACCAGAGGGGGCTGTGGATGGGAGCATAGCCCCATGAGTGGCTGTTTAACCAGACACTTCGCACCTCACAGCAACCAATTTGTTTCACACCATGCATTCCCTTTTAAGCCATTGCCAGTATGGATTATTTATTGCCGCAACAGCCCTTCTCACCAAATTTGTTTCGATTATGATTTCTGGAAACAACAGAATGACCTTGTTACTTCCCTTCCCACCACCGACTACTTCCAAAGAAACAGGGAAACGGAAAATATCAAGCCACAAGTGGATTGGAAAAGATGAAGAGTTGAAAATGAAAGAAAAGTCCAAGTGTAAAACACAATGTTCTGTGGCAGAGAAGAATGTGCAAGTGTTACAGCGACCCATCACCATAGCACACCACTGTGCAACACCTCTGCAGCAACCAGTTACATTTGACTGAGTCACACTGCACTTAATTTCCTATCTTTACAGATTCCCAAGTTTTGATTGTAATGCTGCTGCAAAGGAGTGAGTAAATGTGGCAGCCTTGAAATCATACAGAGGCCAAGCAGAGACAGAATCAGCATCACCCTGAGGGGGTCAGGAGGCTACCTGGAAGCAGCGTATGACCGGTGGACCATCGCCCCTGAAATAGGAAGCTGGGGAAGATCCAACTATCCTCCCAGAGCACTCCGACACTTCGGGATACGATCCTTCTTCCTCCAGGGTCTCACCTAAAGCTTTACAGCAGAGGTCGAGGGAGGGAGGCAGCTGCGCCATCTCCACCTCTACGATTGGCACCAAGGAGGTCTCAAAAACTACAACCTCTTCCTGATCACATGACTCTTCCTCAACTGGAGCACCGTGGGCTTCGACACTATCAGGCTCACTCCTGTGGCTCACAGTGGGACTTGGTATGCCTGAAAATCCCAAATGGCTGCTGGTTTCCTCATGTGCAGTCTTTGTCTCTGAACCATTGCAAAGGAGACTAACGCACATGCTCTAAAAAAGACACAACATAGTCTCTATGGGATCATGGGTAGGTGAAGTATTTCCTACTGACATGGTATGTATAGTAAGTCACAGTTACATAAATTATAATGCATGTATGTTAAACAACTATGTATATAGTATGTACAGTATCCATTTTATGAGGTACTACAGCTCTGTAGGAAGATGATGAATTTTTTGGCTTATATTAGACTTTATATGACAAAATCAACATTGTTTTAACACCACAACAAACATTATTACAGGCCATGTATATCCCTTCATGGCCACAATGTACACTTTTACACACCACACATGCTGCAGTAGGTTACCCAGTAAGATGAATACTGGAAACAGGTATTGCTCCAAATTGTTTACTTCATCCATGAATATAATTCAGTATGCGTCAGAATGAAATGGATCTTTTTTTTGCTTGATATTTCTCTCAGTAGGGAGTGATTGGAAAAATGACATGGCACTCACACTACTTTTGACAGCCATCAACTAAAAAATAACGAATAATGAATAATCTGAAACTTAAATGACAAAACCCAGGGTCCTTGAAAGGAACAAACAATCATATGAACTGTATATGGAATGCCTTTTATTCTTTGGTCAAAGTTGATTGTCAAAAAGTCATGCAACAAGGAATCTCTTACAGTCGTTACATACTGCCTTGCCAAATACTGGTGAAGGACAAAGAGGTTAAACAAGTATTACACTTAAGCTGCCTCAAGATCTCCCATCACAGGAAATACTATACTGTGACAAAGAATATTGAGAAATTTCCCAGCAACAAGACTGCTGTTTTCTAGTGCTTGCTTCATATGGGTTCAGGGAAAAAGTATATCCAAAAATCACATCACAGTGATCAGCTTATCTGAAGACAATATCCTTATACAACCGACAATATAAATGTACCTCAAAACGTGTATAAAAGCAGGCTCAAAGTGATATGGTTAACAATTAAAAACCTCCAGGTAAAAGTCAGTTGTTAGGTAATATTGGCTGATTGGTTGATTTAAAGTCCAAACAAAATGACAGAAAATGCAAAAGAGTAGTGGGTTGATTGTCATTTCCAGTCCTAATCAGTCTTTGGAGAACAGGTCTGTTTCTGGCTGGAGAAACCAGGTCAACTGTGCTGCAGTGGGAAACAGACGGAACGAAAGTCTTGTTCCACAGAGGCCAGAAAGAAAAAAGGGCAGCTTCTCAGGTGGAGCAGAGGATGAGAGATGAAGAATGCTACAGTGATGTTGAAGAGGAGGCGAAGGAAGGAGAGGAGGAGAATAGAAAGCTAGAGGTTGATGGGTAGATGGACTAGGTGCGGTCTCCACGGGTCACACTCACACCTGTGTGGGATTTCCGCAGGGTCGAGACGGCCCCTCAGCTGCGTTTGGAGTAGAAGTCTAGCAGGGGGCCGCGTGGGAGGCGGATGACAAACTGAGGGGGAGGAGGAGGAGGAGGAGGAGGAGGAGGGAAGACAGATGAGAGGGAGGATTTTTGAAATGTTTGCAATGACCGAAAATGAACTGAACTTGTAAAAGCTAAAGTTGCGCAATAACTGATTAGTGAAAATATTAAATTCAGATGTAATAGCATCAATTGAAAATACTATTGTGTTGTCCAGAGCATGGAAATGGCACATGCATTTTAATATTTTTCCATGTCCAACAATTCCCTTTGTTTGAAAAGACAGAAGGTTGTAGTATCTTACTTAAAAAAGGGATGCATTTTATCCATTTTTTGAGATGGAACTTTCTCAGTAAGCAGTTGAGTCAGTTCAGCCAGAATGATCTTGGGACTCTAGCTTGAAGACGTTAAATTGGCACAGATGCCCTGTTAACTACCCAGTGCAGCGTTGTGTTTGAGCTATGAACTTAAAACTAATCTGAAGTAGCATTAAGCTCTTGTAGCGGTTCATAATTTCAGTATTGTAGAGCCTGTAGCTGGTATCTGGACAACCAACTGCAGCTTATTTTTAATTAGCCCAGTTATTTTAGTCCATTAGCACTAGCAGGACCAATTCTGCTGCTGTGTCAACCTTGCAAACCAACATTTTGTGCTGTTAATATGAATATTTACTTTTCTCACAGCAGGGGCCTAGAATGACCAACTGGCTTGTAAAGACTGAGCATAAACAGTGTGTGTCCACTCCAGTAGGCAGACAACATTTGACCAGTGTCATATCGCTGACTGCTTACACCAAACATGTTGTCCATTTGTTCTGATTCATCTCCTCACTAAAGACTCCGAGCTGTCAGTTTTGCTTTGCTTTGATTTCAGTGCAACTCTAATGCATCCTGACAATATGATGTACTTGGAGGCATTTATCTCCTTTTAAGTGTAAAAGTGCTTTGTGTCCAAACAGTTATGCTGCAGTTGAGTTAATGTATTTAACTATGTGTTTCTAGTCCACTGAATAGCTTACATGTAATCTTTTTTGACTACAACTATGTGGTATGACTAGTAGCGATACAATTATATTTGTTTTATACTGGAGTCCTGTGACAGCTACATTATTATTTACTATAGGGAGAGTGGGGCTGCTAATACAACTGTGAATGAGGCCTTGTCTCTTCATGGAAAAACAATCAAGGCTTGGAGAAAGCAGTAGCAGCCAAAGGTAAAAGCAGTGTGAAAAGAAAGAGTGCAAAGCAAAAAGTATTAAAAGCAGAAACAAAGCTCATCAATAAAGGAGGGACAGAGGAGAGGGGAAAGCGTCATTTCTGCTCAGTGTCAGAACGTGCAAAGATTCACAAAAAGGGTCATCTTTGAGTCATGCAGTAAACTTTCAACGTCAGGTCCGTCAGTCATGCAATACGAACATGTCAGAGGCATCTGATGCACATAAGACGAACCAAGGTGAGTTCTCAGAGAGTGGACAACCTGTCCCAAAGACGCCTCGCCCACATCAGTCTTAAGTGAAAGAACAAAAGTACAGACCCTATTCAACAAGTCCAACTGCATTCTTCATACACATGCATGTGTTGCATACCACATGCCATTGCCTTGAATAGGTCTGTACATGCACACACAATCCATTACACTTTAAGACTGTAAGTGAACCAGGAATGACAACTGGAAGAGCCTGATCCCCACTTGTATCAATTTCTTTTGTTTGAATATATTCATCATGTCAAAAAAAAAAAAAAAATCCGATCAAAATGCAGAAGTCAATGTCCGAAATTACACAAAATTTTACTCAAACACAAGACATTAGCAAGAATTTCAGGTTCTTCTGTTCCATTACAAACCCATGCACACTGCAACCACCTCTGAAAATGCAGAGCCATGGAAGACAAATGTGATGAAGTACGTATAAATACAGCTTTAACCAAGTCAAGTCAGGAATTAAGTCTTCATGACTGATTTTCTAATTAAGTGTATTTTTTTTTGTTTTGTTTCCTGAACTGACAGAGTTAAAGGTCACATCAAATAAAAAGGATTTGGTGGCGAGTGGTTTCTGTGGGAGACTTACCCCATCTGCACTGGGCAGAGGCTGGCCATTGATACCCAGGGTGCGGAACGGAGAGTGTGTGGACAGACGCTTGTCCCACTCACTGGGCCTCTGCTCTGGGACGGATTCCATGAAGTTCCTCTTCAGCTCACTGATGCTGGCATGATGCTTGAGCAAGTCCTCCTGAGGCTTATCGAACTCCTACACGGAGGAAAGTCAAGAGCAAAAAGACAGCATGGAGGAGGGGGAGGGAAGAGGGCACCAGGAAATTTGACAGAGGCAAGTGGATCAAGAAAACAATATGGGGAGAAAAAAAAAAAGAAGTGAAGATAGATAGTGACAGATGGGGAGGGAAAGGAAGATGAAGGATATGTTTGTAGTTGGGAGAGAGGGAGATTAACAAACAGGAGAGAATAAAGAAAAAAAAGTCAGATTATGTTGCTTTCTGCTGTTTCTGTACAATTTGTGTTGACTTGCTGCAGATTTAACAAACAAGCAGAAGCAGCGTTAATTGGTTATTCTGAAGGACCTTAAAATTAGAAGGGTCCATTAATCTAGATGATCATACCATGTGGATTCGTGATAGATTATCAGCGACTCCGTTTCAAAATGAAAATCAAGTCAGGCAGCTGATTCATGAAACTAGACTTAAGGGAAAGGTTCAGGGGAGATTCAGAGGAATCTGCCGTGATTTATGTTTGGATGGGTAGGAGCTATAAACTATTACAGCACAGCATTGAGGATCTATTTCATAGCATTAGGTTCGCAGTGAAACACGTCGTGAACACAGGCTGCAAATCAAAGAGCAGGAGAGGTGATGATAGCAGACATGGCACAAGCTGAGAAAGATGAAGCCTCAGTTTAAATGGAAACCTGCTCATTTAACACAAATGAACAAAAGCAACAGCAGCAGCACTGATTTGGCAACATTTAGCACCAAGTTGATCATAAGAGCAACTTAATGATGTGTTTCTCCAAACGCCGAATATGCAACAGCAAAGGTGTATGATTATTTTCATTTGCATAACTGCTGAGAAAGTGCAATGCATTTCAGGCAAGTTAGAAAATGAGATGGAGATAGAAAGAGTTTAGCAGGAACAGGAGAATACTGATGATCTGGAAAAAATAAATATTGTATAAAGATGGAGCTGCTTGTGAATCCTGGCTTGAAGAATGAAAACCAGTCTAGAAAAGCTCTTGCTGTCCCTGATCAGCTTAAAACTTAGCTCATCAACCACATCACAGGGCTGACAGTTTAAGGATGCTATGGAGTGCAGCATCCTTAACCACTGCAAGTGTAAGAATCTGACCATGACCCAATATGTATTTGTTGTAATTTTCAACAGCACTCTCCTGAAACAACCAGATTAGAGTTACGTTGCCACACACACACTTATTTATTTACATAATCTACAGCCAATTGTTTATACTGATGCAAAAAGTGTGAATCATGCCACATGCAAGCGTGATATTAAACAGCGGTTGTTGTGCCAAAAGAGCAAGAAAACACAGATAGAGACTGACATCTCCAGAAGGGATACAAACCTCCAACATTAAAAGGCTATGTCTGATATAAATTGAGTCACCCTCAATTTTCTTAGCTCTTTTCTGTGAAAAATGAAAAGAACAAAAGAGTGTGGGTTTGTTTCAGTTTTCCCTATGTGCTGGCATTAAACTGCCACACCTTGGACATGCATGCTACAAAGTTCACTACAGTGTTAATACAACAGACAAAGACAGCTGTGAGGAGTCTGCATGCAAAATAGTCTGGGGCAAAGTGACCATAGGGGCCAAACTGCAATGTACTAGCAAAGCAAAGAGCCTAAGGCTTTAGAGGACTGACTTAAGATTTCTATTTTTATAATGAGAAAAGAACATGGAAGAATGGTGGAGTGACAGAAATGTGATAAAACACCAGTTATCATGCCACTTTTTAGTAAAGTGCATTTAATCTATAATCATGCATGTGTGCATTCCAGGGTTTACAACAACAGCAAGCAATGAGAAGAAATGAATGCCTTGTTAAACTTTTAAACAGCTAATATGTGTAAAAACAAGCATAGTCTCATTATATTGAAGTTCTATTAACTGTTCCATATTCCATCTACTCTTACATTTTTATACCTCTTAAAATATACTGTATGTGCATCGAACCTGATGTGGATTTCATTTAAGACCTAGCCGTATGGAAGCACAACATGAGAAGAGGGTGAAATTAGTCTTTTGGATGAGAAGCTCGATATCATCAGAATGGAGGTGGAGAGATGGCTACGGAAACGTATACGGAGGCTAAGAATCTGACCTTGCGCATTCGCACCACCTCCGTGCTCGCCTCAGACTCGTGCTACCCCAGGGAGGAGAGAGGGACACGTGTTAGCATCCTCTGCTTGTTGGCTTTAACACTCACATCTCAGCCATAGTGGAAACAAGTCTTCTGAGGGGCGACGTGCAAGAGAGGCCAGTGTCTGACACTAACCTGAATGTCCCCATTGATGGTAGATATCAGTGAAGAGCCTACTTCTCTCTGGTCCCTCCACACTGCTGGCTACAGCAGCAAGAGAGACACAGTTCACACTCAGACACAGAGAACAATCTCTGCTCACTACTTTAGCATCTTTTATTATTAAAAGACTATGAAGCAATTACATTAAGAAGAGTTCTTCATATTTTATAGTTATCATTATCTACAATACCCAGGCAATCACTATATTATAAATCATTTGTTAATCTTTCGCTTGCACCAGCTATCCTGTAAGATATATGTGGTTTACATACATATATGATGCTACATTTTTCCTGCACACAAACTGCACTTTTAGACTTTTGCTGAAATTACATCACTAACATGTAAAATAGTGATCAGAGAAATTGAATACCTTGACCTCAGCCACAGCCTCGATTTTTGAGGGCTCCACAGCTTCTACAGTGACCGCCAGCTTTCTTTCCTCCTTGCGGCCGGTCTTGATTGGAGTGGAGGTCTGGGGCTGATCGAAAGAGGCCATGGGGATCCCAGCCTCTGCCAGAGCAACCTGGGAGAAGACCGGTGCGCTGACAGGACGGGTGCCCCTCTGTGTGCTCACTACTAGACAAAATACAGACAGAATGGAAATGTGGATAAAAGGAAATATGTGTTTGCATAATGTGTTATGGAGGGTTAAGATCGTATGCACATTTGACATGATCAAATCCCCTCAGTGAGTAAAATACACATTGAAACAGATATAAACATATAAATACAGTAACACATAATAGCTATGCAAACAGCCATTGTACTTACAGTCTCAAGCCTCGATGTGATCAGATAAGCGCAAACACTGCAGGGGCATACTGTACCTTATGTGCTTCATTTAGTCTCAAGCATGAGCCAGAAGCGAATATCCACAAAGTGGGATGAGAGCAAAAGCATGGATTAGTTGTTGTTACGATCCGATGATAGATGCAAAGGGAGATGATGTTAGGCTGCAAGGAGCTATAAAGCTCAATGTGGTTGAACTGGTGAAATGCTGACATAAAGAAAGCGTTATTTCTTCAATCTGCTAAACATAGCACGGTCAGAGGTTCTTGAACAATGGTGGATTTGCCATCGGTGGAAGTCAGTGTATCCTGTAAACAGGCTGCAAATGTTAATAAGCATTTCATGGAGCAAAGAAAGCGTGACCATGTGTGAGCTGTTCATCTGCAAAACAACAAACCCAAACACGTAAAAAAAATAATACCTGACTCTTTGAGGCCAATATCTAGTAGAACAAACCAATCATCATTGACATGTGTATGCGTGAGCGGACGTCTTTCCTCCTGGATCCGTTTCTCAAACTGTGGTCTCATCTCGGAAATAGCAATCCTTGTTTTGGCCACAGCAGTTTGAGGTCTCCCCTCTGCTGGGAACTGGATGCGCTCAGGAACAGCGACTATTGCAAATACACATCCAGGTATTATTGTAGAAATAAAGTGCAATATTAGGAAAGTGAATAGACTTCCCAGCTAAATCTAAAAATGTTAAATGATAAATTAAATGACTGCTTAGTCTTGAGACACAGTAGGTGCACAAATTAGGAGGGTAGATCAAATGTCATAGAATTATTGTGCACTATAAAACTCACTCAAATAGAAATGTTTGTACGTATAGCTGGACTAAATCCTTTTGATTATACCTGATTTCTTAGTGGCCACATCCAGAAGAACAAACCAATCATCTTCCACCTCTCTTACTGCTGGATGCGGTTTCTGCTGTAGCACCTTCTCCTGCTGCCACATCTCCTCCAGTATAGTAATTCTCTGCTGTGCTCTCTGCTCTATGGCTGCAAACTCTTTGGCTGGTCTTACTTCAGGATGCATACGTTCAACCACAGCCACTAATGTAGGATACACACAAAGCCTTCTCAGTCAGAACACAATTCCAATCAAACATATACTGGACAAGATGAAATATATAATATAAAACTGTATAAATCTGATGCAAATGTATTTCATATTTTATTTTTGCTATTTAAAGCAAATGAAAAAGCATCAGGTGCACGTGCAGTCCAGCTAATTAGCCACCACTTAACTGAACTTTTTTTTAGCACAGTGTATGCAGACTCTGGCAATGAAAGGTACCTGGTGGTATGACAACAGGCTTTTCACGGATGATGTCGAACAGAGCAAACCAATCATCACCTCCTCCTCTCTCTGACGGTGGTGCAATTTGGCTAGGTCTAATTTCAGACAGACGTGTCTCATCTGGTCTGCTGTCCACACCAATTATCATCTTCTTCCATGTTTTAGTCTCTGTGGGTGTCACCTCAACCTTAAACGTCTTCCTCATATCCGGAATAATCTCAATAGGAGTAACTGGCACAAACAGACAAAGAGTCAAAGAAATTGAGCGACACTAGCATATCCACCAAACACATGTTTGACCCTAAAAGCAAGTTAAAAGCTGCAAAAAATCTAACAATTGCCATAATGTTTCAGAGTAAATTCTGACGAGGTGCAAACATATTTTATATTACATATACCTGATGGTAGTATGACTGTCTCTTCACGAATAGCATCAAACAGCACAAACCAGTCATCATCTCTCTCTGGCAGTGGCGGGAAAGGCTGCAGTCTAATCTGGTCAAGATCAACCTGCTGCAACTTCTGCTCTATGCTTACCACTTCAATTCGAGGTTGAACACTTGGATACATTTGGCTCGGTACTGCCACAGAAACTGAAAACAAACAGAATTCTTACTCTAGCTTCAGCCAAAAGGGAGACAGAGATCTTATATTTCATACAGTTTAACAACGGAAATCATCTTTGAATAAAAAAAGAAGACATTTGAAGGCTGTGGGTACCTGGAGGCGCACAGGCAGTTTCTCTGGGAACAACATCCAGCAGAAGAAACCAGTCATCTATTTCCCTGACTGGCTGGGAAATTTTCTGCTCTGGAATTATTTGCTTGGGAAGCTTCTTGTCCTCTTTCTGCAGCACAAACTCTTCAACTACAACCTCCTTCTTGGACTCAGCCACAGTAGAAATGCTTTCTTCAGCATAAACCTCAACATACTCGGCCATGGTAACTGATGACAAACAGAATCAATGAGTATTTTAAGACACTTACAGTAAGCTTGTAAATCTTTATGGTGGGACTGGAGGGAAAGTCGACAATACCTGGTGGCACAAATGATGGTTCTCTAGTGGGAACATCCAGCAGCACAAACCAGTCATCTTCTATCTCTCTCACAGCCTGTGGCAGTGCTACTACTTGCACTCGTTTTATTTCTGTGTCTTCTACCACAACCTCCACTCTTTTTTCTCTCCGCTCAACGGTTGTCACTTCAACCACAGAGACATGTTCTTCTGGAAACACGTCTACACGCTCTGAAACAGCAACTAAGACAAAGGAGATAAAAATCCTCAGACACTATGGACAGTACAGCGGATTTAAGGATAACAGTGTCTGCAAAGCACAGGATAATTGCTTGCTTTGATAAGGCCGTGAAGCAGTACAGGGGATTTTAGCAATACCTGGTGGTACATATGATGGCATATCTCTGGGAACAACATCCAGCAACACAAACCAGTCATCCTCTCTGGCTGTCACTGGCTGTTGTGGGATTTCTTGTACATGTCTTGGGGCCTCTTCTATTATCTCGCTCTCTTCAGCTACTACTTCTCTAATCTCCTCATCGGCTGCAGTTCCAACCACAGAGACAAAACTTTCTGCATCCATCTGGTCTCTTCCCTCCAAGGTGACTGATATGAATAAAGTCAGGAGAGCGTCTTAAAACACAAGCAGTAACACACACTTCCTTTATATAGCAAGACAGCCAAAGTTGCTTTGAAAAGCAGCACAAAGGATTTTAGCAGTACCTGGTGGTACATAAGGCGTTTCTCTGGGAACAACATCCAGCCACACAAACCAGTCATCATCTCTTTCTGCGATGGTCTGTGGTGGTGGGATCTCTGGTACGCGCCATACTTCCTCTTCTCTCATTTTTCTCTCTTCTACTATAATTTTTGTTTTCTCCTCAACTGCTGCACGCTCAGTCTTTGAGGTGAAATACTCGCCTTCATCCACCTGAGCACGTTCCACAGTGGTAACTAATGATGACAGTAAAGACACAGAATCTTTGAATGTGGGAGCCAACATGCAGTGCCAAAAAGCTCACAGTAAGAGAAGCAGGATAGGGTGTGTGTGTGGAGGGGGGGTTATTCTCACAAGAAACAATTTCCAATGTATAGATATTACTAAGACTGCAAATCCACAGTGAAGCATCTCAAACACCTCATTGTAGCAGCTGACAAGTACAATTTCAGGAAAAGCACAAACAACTAGTTGGTTAATATGTTAATATTGGTGTGAACCCTCCTGTGAGGGAGGTTTGAGAGGAATGTTCTGTGTGCGGAAGTCTGTTTTAAGTTGATTCAACTCTATGGATGATATTTATATATATACACACACACGATTATTAATTTTCATTCTGATGACCTAGAAACAGCGCTTTAAATTCCCAAATGTTCCTGGATACACCTGAAAATGAAGACTGTGGCTGTTTCTGAGCTTGTAATATCCATATTTTTACATGTTTGCTATACTGTCATTACTTTCACTCCACTGCATCCACCTGAATATAACCCAGAACTATACCCAGGACAGACAGCCCTTTCATAAATGTCAAATTTAGAAGAGAAAGGGAAGAGCAATCAAAACAAAGTAGGAACCAGCCTGCTAACTTCTCCATTAATTTCAGCTTTCTACTGACTCTAAATAGGGTTTTGTGGACTCACTTCTGCACTAAAGTGTGACTGTTCAATTGTTAATGTAAACAGTACACAAAAAAGGATAAGAATTAGTATCAGATCACAATATTAGAGAGATTAGTAGAGGTCTAAAGCTGTTTGCACAATGACATACTGTACCTGGTGGTTTGAAAACAGCTTTGTATGGAGGGCGGTCAAAAAGTATGAACCAGACATCCTTATCTGCCACCTGAGATGGATCCTCAGTCTGAAGCCACTCTGTGACTTTTCTCTCAGTTAATTTCTGTCTTATTTCTGTCTTACGCCATGTTCCCTCTTTTTCTAGCCTCTCCACTGACATTACATCAGCCTGTACCTGCACATCTTCCATTTCTTCCTTCTTCTGCCCTCTCTCTTCTACAACAGTCACTCTCTTCTTAGTCCTATGCTCCAGCTTCTGGTGTGCAACTACAGAACTGGTACTGCTGACATCTGACATCTTCTCCTCCACCTTGTCTTGCCATTCCTTTTCTATCTGGCGTAGCTTCTCTCTCAAGCTATTATCGAACACACTCTCGTCTGTCATCTCTTTTTCACTTTCCTGCTTCACCTCGGCCTCTTCATCTTCAGGCAACAAGCCTTTTAAAAACACCCGCTTTATCTGTTCTTCCAATTCATCTTTTGCCTCTATTCTCCTCACAGATCTCTTCCCCACTGTTTCTATTATACCTTTAACTTGTTCTTCCTGCTCCACATCCCTCTCCTCCTCTTTTAACTTATCTACCTCTTCCCTACCTAATTGCTCTTCTATTACTTCCTGAAGTCTCTCTGCCACCTCATCCACTTCTTGGAGCCTTCCCTCTAAATCCCTCACTTCCCTCAGCCTGCTTTCCAAAACATCCGCCTCTCGCAGCATGTCTACCAAGATCACAGTTTCCTGCAGCTTCTCAATGACTTCTTCACTGGTCAGTTCCACATGCATGCCCTGCTCATCCTTCTCCTGGAACTGCGCTAGGTGAGAGACTGGGAGGAGCAAAGGGGAAAGTAAAACAATGAAAGGAACTAAAATTTCATTTACATTGCAGGCTGTTGAAGGGTCTCTGTATTCAGTATTCAAATTTCCAAAATGTTTGCTGGTCATATTTCCACACAAAAGAAGTGACACAAAGAAACTCACATGGTTTGTCAACACGCTCAAGCGAGGATAGGCTGAAGATTCGGTCAAAGTAAAGGAACCAATCATCTTGCTGTGTCTGTGCTGGTTGCAATAGCCTGTCCATAGAGCTCATTTTTGCCAAGCTGAGTTTAGCTGACAACATCAGAGAAACAATACTTAACAATTTCACACCAGATGAGCAAACACACAAATCCCACACTGCAAATGCATGAAAACAGGGGGCAGAATAGCACCACATGCTTGGGATCTATAGAAGCCTTTGAGGATAATGCTGTGTACATGTAGTGGTATTAATCATAAAGTTCATTCTGGTCGGAATAAAATTTAAAAAAAGAAACAATTTTGATGTATGTTTTTTAAAATCAAAGCCAAAGTGAAAGATTAAGAGATTCTGGATTCAGATTTTCTTATATATGCTAAATAACCAGTGGTAGGCATTAGAAGTGCAAATACCTGGCTGTTTTGCAAAATCAAAAGGCGGGACAGAGGGGAAAGGAGGATGACGATGGAGCAGGGTAGACCACTTGTCTTCCTTTCTGCTCTGCTGTTGCTCATCAGATGCCAGCTCTTGCCACGGCTGACTGGCTGTCTGGGTGATGGTTTGAGAGCCAGTCTGCCCAGCCTCAGTGTCCTGCCAGGTTACTGTGACTGTGTGAACAGACTGCCCCTCCTCCCAGGACTGAATGAAAGTCTGCTCAGACTCCCCTCTGGCTGTGAAGAGAAGACGAGGTGATGGCAGTTATGTAATGGTTCTGCTGGAGAGATGACGGCCACTGTGAATGTATCACAGCACTTCAAGCGTGTTTTGGAACAAAGCCAGATGCCAAGCGTTTCTACCAGACTATTGTGAGTCCAGTAAGCTGAATGTCTCATCCTTCAGAACAAGAAGTGATACAAAAGGGCAACTCTGGCAAGTACTTTTTCAATTTTTAAAGTTTCAGCTTTATCCTGTTTTAATGACAGCCACTGGAGCGGTGATGAGTGAGTCAGTCTGTTAAAATGTTCAACATAAAAGGTACAAGCTACAAGCAAATGAAAGCCATTGCGCAACACACATCAAGCAGCAACTTCTGAAAACGCCAAAAAATGAGGAACAGCAGCCTCAAGACTGGAAATGCCTGTGCATAGTTTTTTTTCCTTTTCCTTTCAGAGTTCACAGTGACCACAGATAGCCTGGGATCATGCCAGGGAAAGTACAAGGTGGGTGACATTACCCACATGTCAGAGTAGGTCAGCGTTCTGACAAGTAAACCATCTGTGCCACAGCTGACAATCTTTTCAAAGGTTAATCAGCAAATGAGCAAGAACGTATGAGCATGTTAAATGATGTGATGAGGCTGTTTGCGAGCGAGAATAAAATAAATGCTGCAAATATGCCAAAAAGCGCTGGTGCAGCCCCACACAGTTCCTGGTACCTGGGAATTCAGGAGAAGGCTGGGGTTTGTCAGATGCCAGCATCAGCGACCAATCATCAAACTCAGACCTGGTTGATGCTGAGAGTTGTTGCAGGAACTGGAGAGTTTCATCTCCAGCTGCAAGAGCAAGACAAGTCAGTGGGTAGCTTATCGAACCTGTGCTTTTATCACAAGATGCACGCGTGAAACAGTGATTCCAACACGGGTTCACACACTTGCACATACCTCCATCTAGGTTATGGGACAGCCTCTTGCTTGCAGAGCGTGTAAAACGAGGGGCTGGGCGGTCAATCATGGAGCTGGCCTGGCGGGTCTGGGCCTGAGTACGCCCGCTGTACCGGAACTTAGAGCCCAAGACGAGGAAGCGACGTGATGAGGGGGGCTCTACTGTTGGAACCCTGAGGGGCAAAAACATTCATTTCGTTTTCATCCACACACCATTTAATAAATTTGACAATTTCATCAAAGTGACAGACCAACATACCAGGAGTTCAAATATAAATCATATCATTTCACATAAAAGGATTTTGCAATTCCAAAGAACGGTCATTGTTATGCAACAAGGTTAGCAACAACTTTGACCTTTATCTCATTAAGTAGACAAAACCTTTGAGGTTTAATTCTAAGGTCAGGAATGTAGCTTTTGCTCTGTGGTTAAACTGCCACAGAGCCAATACAGGGCTTAAGCTACAGTTAGCCAATTATCTACGGGATAGGCAGAACCTGAGAATGACCTCTGTTGCCAGGCAGGGAAGTGTCTTTCAGAATAAGGCAAGAATGACCTGGTCTTACCTGAAGAAGGTATGGTGTTCGACACAAACTTTCCACAGCTTCTTCGAGGCTTTGTAGTTGGGCAGTTTAAAGCCAATTGTGCTTTCATACTGCTCTTGCTGTAGGTGAAGAAACAAACATAAAATCAATGTCGAATATAATGACCTTATGTTGATGACATGACCATGCAGCATGAAACATGACATACATCCCAGAACTGGATTGAATGAACACACCGTAAATCCTGTCAATTGTAAAAGACAATTTCTTAAATTAAATATTTAAAACCATATTTCTGAAGAAAAAAAAACGTGAAATGCCACCTATAAAGACGCAAGTTTACAGAATTGTCTAGAATTAAAACCTGAATTGCAGTCTGTATTATTTTGTTTGAATTAAGTTTACTCAAATTGATTAACCCAGTTGTTAAGTCAAGTGAAGTCTGTGTGTATAGCTGAAAATAATATACAATGTCTCCATGGGTTTTACACACCCAAATGTGTGTTAAAAATAATATGAAATACAACAATGGGATTATAACCCAACAATAACATTATAATCTAATACTAATATAGTAAATTCAATATAAGAACATAAAATAAGTCCAAGGAATGGCTCCAGTGAGTCAATTAGTAAATCCAACTGTTAATCTATAGGTAATTAATAAAAGTTGGTTTTTCACACAATTCCAAGACCAAGGTACCAGAAGTGTGGGGTAGAATTTAGGAGAAAATGTTGGTGGGTGGGTTTGGATGTGATAGAAAAACAATCGAATTCAAATAAATGAAAAACAGAATGGAAAATGTGAATTCCGATTTACCTCTGATGGCCTGATTTTGATAAAGAAGCTGCTGCGTTTGTAAGAGATCTTGAGCACTTTGGGCCAAGGGAAACGGTTGATCCTCAGCTTGTCCTTGTAAACCATCAAACCACTAGAGCAAACCCCCAGCGTGATGTCGACACCATCAAGATCCTGCATGCACAAAAACACGACGAAACACATGATTTTATATCACTGCACAGCGTCACCCGAACCCTGCAATTACAATAAACAGTCACTGGGAGGCAGACTTTCTCACACTATGAGGACATGGATTTTGAGGTCATGGAGTCTGAAATGTTATTAATCTCTCCTTTTTTTTCTGAAAGGGGAATGACATCAATTTTGTAATTAAAATCTGGATGCTGCATGCTGTTGCAAGTACATATTTCGTCAGTACATATTTGAACTATGGACTTTGGTATTTTAGAATTTCCAAGAAAAACCTGCACCATCAGTTAACCCACACAACGCTAATCTAAACAGGTAAAGTAATTAATTTTATTAATTAATTTAATAATTAAACAAACCCTACCTTGGCTTGGTGCAGGTCAACTCCATACATAGCGAGTTTCTTGGCATTTTCCAGGAACAACATGTCTGCTTGGGCTGGACTCATTGACCTGGGAAAAACACACATAAGAAGGGTATTTTCAAAGATATGTTTATTGTCAGGATTATATGAAGGACTTGTCAAATAATCTATTTTAACATTGAAGATGCAGATGTCCTTCACAGTTTGTGTCTGCTGAATTTGTGTCTGCTTACTCAGACTTTATTATACTAGATGAAAATTATGTGTCAACTAAAGATTGCCATCACTATGTTGCCCATCCCCTTTGATTACCTGTATGTGCGGTGCAGCTCCATCACCTTTTCCTCCAGCTCTTTGCTCTGTCCGGGGGCCAGGCTCAGATCCTTAACATAGTCTGTTCCATGGAGCTCTGGGTCATACTCTCCAAGCTCTGACTGGGCTGCGTAGGAGCCCAGCAGGGACAGTGTGACAAAGGAACAGGGAAGAACACCACGCATAATGTCCTTCCTCAGCTGGACACACAGAAAGTACCTGAAGAGAATGTGAGAGGAAAAAATAAGACATTCTGTTTTTCATGAAATTTTACTGTAGCCACAACATTTTTGGAAATACACGCTTTCTTGAGAGTTAGATGAGAAGATCAAGAATGCTCTCAGGTCTGTACTCGAAATATGAAGCTAAAGCAAACAGGAATTTAGCTTAGCTTAGCAAGACTGGAAGCAGGGTAAACTGCTAGCCTGGCTCTGTCCAAGGTTTTTAAAAAATGTCAAACTGTTCCTTCAATACTAGAGACATTCACCTGGTGAGGTCTTCAGTAAGCTGTGCTGGATCAGGAGGGTAGAACTTCACGTTGAATGTGAACTCATAGACAGCACCTGAAACCTGTTTCCGGATCTCTTTGGTGGCTTCCAACCATGTCTGCGGAAAATGAGGGGTAAAAATGACCAACTGCTCACAACCAATGTCTTGTTCGTGTCATGTGAAATATCTGTTTTTTTTTAACATGGCTTTTGCAGAATCTAAAACTACAGGAGTAGAAAAACCAGCCTACCTTGTTGGTTGGCGTGTCCCAGTGAGCGAGGCCAAAGTAATCTTTCTCCAGCAGGTTGACGTGGTCACACACCTTTATTAAAAGGTCTTGGGCTTTAGCATGTTTCTACATGAGAAAGAGAGACACAGACAGACATACAGAGAGAGAGGGATATTCTTCAGTCTTCATAACCATATGAATCTTTAACAGGGGTGACAGCCCTTATATATACTGTAATTTGGGGGGTCTCTTACATCAAGCTCACACTCAAACAGAGTGTCGTCCAGTAAGGTGACTTTGCATTGCATGGTTTTCTGACGTTTGGAGCCTTTAGCCTCTTCTGCCTTCTTCTGCGTCTTCTTTTCTTTCACAGTCTTCTCCTTCTTCACCTCCTCCTTTGTCTTCTCCTCTCTTTTAGCTTCTTTCTCCTGTTTTGCTGGTTCTTCCTCTTTCTTCTCTGCGTCCTCCTTCACTTCTTCCACTACTTCAGGCTCCTTCTTTATCGCAGCTTCTTCCTTGTCTTCCTCTTGAGGTGGCTGGTAGAATCAACACAAGACATTTGCAAAGTACGTCAAATGCAGATGAAAAGAATGTGGGAGGACACAATGTACTTTTTAAAAATTATGACAGCACTATAATTAATACAGCTACAGATCTCAGTAAACAGCAAATATACTGCAGTTGATGCTAGGTCTAGTTCAGTTCCAGCATAGTTTATACTTTCGCTGAGCAAGCTGTCCGCAAGATAAAAAATTCATTAGAAAGAAAAAAACGTGTTCTTCTACTACAGTCCAATCTGCAGCATGAATTTGTATACAGGAGAGCCCTGTTTTTGACCTTTATCTGCAATCTTTTGGTTTTTTGTTAAGACTTTTGTTCTTTTTTAACCTTTTCAGAAACAGCTAGCCTGGCTGTGTCCATAGATAACACATTCTGCCTACCAGCACATCCAAAGCTTACTAATTAACATGTTAATGTCCTTTGTCTAGTCTGTACAAAAAACGAAGTGTACAAATTAAAAGTTGTGGGGGGTGGTTCATTTTTTAGAGCAGGTTACAGTGAATGTGCATGAACATTTCTTGGCCTGGAGCAGTGATTTCCTGGAATATTGTTATCACAGTGGCAACCAGCGGAGACTCTGCACCCAACCAAGAAATAGTCTGGCACACAACCACCCAGTAAAACCACAACTTGTTGTTTTGACACTTCAGTTTTTGTACATATTAAACAGACAAGATGTAATTTTTTAATAAGTGAGCTTAAAGATGTTGGTAGGTGGATTTTGTTACCTTTGGACTAAGTCAGGCTAGCTGTGTCTCCCCGTTTCCAGTCTTTATGCTAAGCTAAGCTAACGGGCTGTAGCCTTATATTTATGTGGTATCAATCTTCTCACTTAACTGTCGGCAACAAAGCAAATAATATGTAGTGAACATGTAGAAGTATTACTCTAAGTGTAATATTTGTCAGTGAGCTCACCTGAGTCTCCCCGCTGCTTATTGAGTGCTGATCAGGAGCCTGTTCAGTGTCTAGCTCAGTTTTAAGCTCAGGCTCGGGAGCAGCAATCGGTGCCTTCACCTGCTCCTGACCTGGTCCTTTCACCTCCTTCTTTCCTTTGTTCTTCCCCTTCTCCTTTTTCTTCCCTTTTTCCTCTTCCTTCTTTTGCTTTTCTTCAGTCTTTTCCTCCTCCTTTTCCACCTCTTCTTTCCCCTTCTCCTCTTCTTTTATTTTTGTCTCCTCTTTTGGTTTCTCTTCTTCCTTCTTTTTGACCTTTTCCTCTTCTTTCTTCTTTGCTTTTTCGGCCTCTCGTGCCTTTTCTTCCTCTCTCTTCTTTGCTTTCTCTTCTTCTCGCTTCTTTACCCTTTCTTCTTCCTCTGCTTTCCTCTTTGCTTTTTCCTCTTCCTTCTTCTTTAGCTTTTCCTCCTTTTCCTTTTTCTTGGCAACCCTCTTGTCAATGTTTTCCTCCTCTTTACTCTCTTTCTTTCCGACTTCTGCCCCCTTGTCTGTAACTTCAGTAGTCTCCTTCTTTTCTTCTTCTTTTGTCTCCAATTTTTCCTCCTCCTTTTCTACAGTCTGCTGTGGTTTCTCCTCCTCCTTTTGCTCCACTGTCTTTTTCACCTTTTCCTCTCTCTTTTTCTCCTCGTCCTGTTTCACTTTCTCCTCTTCCTTTTTCTCTACTTTCTTCTTGGCTTCTTTCTTTTTCTTTTTACTGCCCTTCTTCTCAACTTTTTCTTCCTCTTTCTTTTTCTCCTCTTTTTGTTCTACCTTTTCTTCTTTCTTTTTTACTTCTTTTACCTCCTCTACTTTAGCCTCCTTCTCTTCTTTCTCCTTCTCCTCTTCTGCTTTGTCAGCTTTTTCCTCTTTGTCTGCCTTTTCCTCCCCGGTTTTCTCTGCCTCAAACCCCTCTCCCTCGGAGCACTGTGAGCGGCGTTTGAGGAAAGAGGAGAAGAGACGAGACAGGCCTTTGCCAGCAGAGGTCCGGGTACGAGGCTTCAGCTGCTCCTCCTCAGGGGAGGTAGCTACGTCAGCAGGCCCAGGCTCAGAGGCCTGCTCCTGGGCCTTCTTGCTCGACGGCTCTCCCTCCGGCTCGGACACTGTCGCCTCTGGCTTCTGCTTGTTCTCTGGTTCGGGTTCGGCGCCACTGGCTTTCTGCTTGCCCTCAGTGTCCGCCTCACTCACTGCACTTGCCTCTGTTGTCATGGTAGCCACTGGGAAGGAGAACAGAAGGGAGTCAGAGATGGAGAAAGGTCACGGTGCTGTACAGAGTGTGACAGTGCACAGCACGGCTATACTTGGAACACAACAAACAAGATTAGGAACAGTGGACTATTAGCCTGTGTATAGGAAACATTACACTTTGCTGTGAATGGCAAGCAGATATAATAGATGGACAATACTGATACAATATGTCAAGTGTACTGTTTATCAGTAAATCACTTATGTTCATGTTCAAGGACTGTGATAAACAACTACAGCTGAAACGATTAGCTAATTAAGCATTCGACAGAACATTACTCAGCAAAAATGTTGATTTAACTAATTTTCAAGCAAAAATCTGATTCTAGATTCTTAAATTTGCTGTTTTAGGACCTTGGGTTCTGAGAAATTGTGATGGCACTTTTTTTTTTCTGACATTTTATAGGTCAAACAATTAATAGATTCATCGTGAAAACTGTCAGATTAATCAATATTGAAAATAATCATTAGTTGCAGCTCTACAAACAAAAATCCCAAACATTTTGTTGTGTTAAATCCTAAATGATATGAACAGAATAGGCCTACATTTTTTGGATCAGTTTTCTCAATACATGGTGATGATGTAAAAGTAAATATTATATCATGCAAATAAGGTTAATCTGTATGAATGCTTCATTATTCTCACTTAATATTTTATCATTTTAACTGATTCTCTAATCAAGAGCAATATACCACAAGCGATTTTTTACAATAGATAATTTACATTGCTGCTTTAAGTTATTGTTAGTTGTGGCTTATTCCATAAAACATGAATCCAACTGCCACCCACAGATTATATTCTAACTCAAACACACATACTTATGCACACATACACAAACATCACTTCATCACACAATAACCTTCCTTGTTCAAGAGTGTGTCTGTGTCTACATGGCGTTCTGAGGGTGAGCTCACAACACTGCCTATCGCAGACTCATTAAATCTCACTGACACAAAGGAGGCATTCTGCTCTGAAGCTTCATATTAGCACCGCCTGGATCATCCTCGCCAAGCATGCCTGGCTCTTCAGCTCACACAAGCCCATCCTGCACGGGTCATCTAAGGCACCAGGACTAGGCTATGACATGAGATGACATAAACTGACCAATCAATCGTTAATATTTCTTGGTGGATTAGGCCAATATGGGTAGTGCTACATGGGCAGTGCTGGATTTTGCATAGATGTGATGAAGAGTCTTAATTTGTCATGCTTTTAAATTGCTAGATTAGCAAAAAAACAGACATTTCTGTCTGGTTGTTTTATGCAACAGTTTCTAAATTGAGGGATCCTAAAAAAATCAATATCAGCCAATATATTGTTAATGTATTTTTTAAACTTTCACAAGACTATATCAGTATCTGCCTCAAAAATCCAGTAATGGTCGGGCTATATAACATATACCGGGAAAGAGGACTTTATCCATATGGTGTACTTTACTGCAAATATGTTACCTTCTGTCCTTATCATCTGACTGTACGGTAATTATGGAAGATACCAAGACTGCTGTCAATATGTAACAATGCAAGCATACTTGCCTAAATTACTTATCATACAATAATGTGATTCACAGTCATAGCACAAGAGCCTTGGAGTTTAATGAACACAACTTTGATGCACTGGTGTGGCAGCGAGAGGACAGATCTGGTATATTTAGAAACATCTAACCAGCTGATTAAATCACACAACTGACTGAAATACACCACAGGTATTATGCAATCGCGCTACACCTCTCCTAAGTGAGATGTGTCAGTTACAGTAGCTCGCTTCACAATAAGTTTTTGTCTTCGACGAGACTGACATCCTGTCTGGAGTGGGCCTCATCTAATTGGTGACTGATGTGGCTGTGTTTGTCTCTTCCATATGTAGTTCAAGTCTCACCCTGCCTTGTATGGAGTGGGGGAGGGGGAATGCTAGACAGGCAGGCAGGCAGGCCAATCTTCCAAATGTACAGGGCCGCCCCAAAGGGTGCAGCCTGGCCCTCTATACCATACACTTCCTACTGGCACTACAGGACAGCAGGAGAGGAGGAGGAGGGGGGGTACACACACAGACCAAATCCTCTTTAGCCCTCCCATTGTTTGTGTCCAGTGACCAATAACTGTGCTGCACACTATAACTAATCCTGCCTACCCTTCCCCCCACAAGACCCCCCATAGGCCTATTCCCTAGGTCACCACACACACAAACACACATGCATCAATGCTCACTGACTCCTCTGGGTCTTTTAATGCTCCGTCATCTCAATTGTGATTGTCAGGGAGCAGACATGCTCCTAATGGACCAGCTGAGCTTGTGTCTGCTGCTTCCTCCATTTTGTGTTGCCTATCTAACATCTCTGCTTTCAGCCAGCTGAGCAGGACTAACCGGCATCATGACTGATTGAGATAGCGGCAGCCACACCACAGGATCTCTCAATACAGCATCAATCTGTCATAATATGAGGCATATTTCTTTTCTGGTGTGGAGGTAATTAGAAGAAATATTGCTGTACCGTTAAAAAAAAATAAAAAAAATAACCTGCCCTCAATCCTACATAATTAGTGTCTCTAATGAGCTAAATTATAGATGAAGTAGGCCACCCTCTAGCAAGAGTGAGCTCGCACGGAGCTGCAGGATCAGGTGCAAACGCCAGGGCTAGAGTTGAATCAGGATTTGATTTAGAGTTTCTGTGACTTTAAATTGAATTTAATGATCCCACAGGAAGATCATTTAACATTTGATTTTACTCAGTGAATTTTGCTTAAAGGAAAGGACACATCTTACTCAACTGTAGGAGTTAAAGTGACTTGCATTTTGTGGAAATTCATTATTTTACATGCTTAAATTTAAGCAACGCCAAAAGCGTGAGCTCCAATTTATTAACTGTTCTCATTAAAATGATGCAAAAAAAAAGGTTTGAATTGATGCTAACCCGATGACTTAACTGCTACTTACACCAAAACTCACTCTAATTCGCCATTAGTTTCTCCAGTTTAAGAAAAATATATTTTCAGGAATTTGTCTAGATACGAAAGCCTGCATGTTATTTGCCAGTGATGCTGTAGTGCTGCTGCTGTGCGTGTGTTAGTGTCTGTATATATGTGTGGTGAAATGAGATGAGAGGGCTGAATGGGGAAGAGCTTGCAGAGAAGGAGGAGACGGTATAGTATATAAATAGCTACATGTGCTCAGGATGCAGGGACTCATTAGTTAGCCTTTACAGACAAGCTCACACAATCTATTTCTGTTCACAGCGTACTGCACACAAGACACATCTGCACATGTGCATACATGTGTGCACAAATGCACACACCACTACGTATACAGCATAATTCTTAAGACAGCAAAGAGAGATTTCAATTGTTCCTTAGAAATACTGACTGGCAAGTAACATGGGTTCCAAAGTAACATTACCCTGTAGGAATAGTAGGACAAAAGGAAAGCATGTTTCATGGGTGAGTAGGCTTAAGGCATTAGAAGGAGTTTAGAGTTAATCAGCCCCCAAGTGACCAAGTGAGATTATCTCTATCTATCTACCTGCCTACAGTATCTATCTCACTGTCTCCCTCCACTCTGATTCTCTGTATCTCAGTCTGCATGCATCTGTGTGTGTGGGCGAGAGAGAGAGAGAGAGAGAGAGAGAAAAGCTGGCAGATGCATGGTGGCAATCAGCTGTGCCGATTCATGGTTTTATGTGGAGCCCCGCCTACCTGGCTGAAAATCAACAGAAATGAACGGAAAGCCAAGATATCAGTCCTCTGGCCACATGGTGGCTCCTATTAACCTCTCTAAGTAAACACAGACACACATGCCAACATACACGCTAACACGTGCTTGGCTAAACTGTTCATATGATCAGTAAATGCACAGACGCCTGTCCAGCAACATCGTGAATACACACAAAATGGGCAGGCACTGACTATCTTAAGTCATTAAGTCAGAAATCATGGATTCTTTCTGTGACAACATGTCTCTTTTGTGTACTGGGCTAAAGGTTTATTTTAGTCTAGTCCTCTGTGTAAACTGATCCCAAACCCAGTTCTAAACTAATCAATACACACATATGGTCAGAGAGCCTGACGCTGTAACATGAACTGACATGGGAAAAGAATGAAGTTGCTTGATTGATTTACTGTGGTTACCCTGAAAGCAATTCTGAATCCATTTCCAAAATCACCTCAGCCAAAGCCCATTGAAAGTATATATGTGCATTAGTGCCCATTATAAGATAAGTGTTCTTTTTTTATGTTGGACACACACAAAATCCAGATGTGTGTGTAGACAGTAGGAGTCATTAGATAAATGATTTAAAAGGAGTACTGTATTGTGAATTCAATTTACTATATTTAAATACAATTATTCTGCAATTTGATTTTAGAATTATTTGTGTAAAGATTATGTAAAGTTCAATTTTTTATACGGTCTTTAAACTATTCCAATCCACAGACTCCCACATTCATGAAGAAAAGAGCAAACGGCTCTGTACAGTATTCAGAGTCTGCTCCCTATTTAGTAATGCTCACACAACAGAGAGTAGTAGTCTAACTGCACTAATGCATCATAACTCCCAAAAGAGGATTAACACCAGCAAGCTCTTCTGGGACCTCGATGACCCCACTCTCACATAGCAGAGCCAAAAACATCCTTCAGCATCACTTCAGCAGCTCTGTGTTCACAGCACTGCTGATTCAGCAGCACAGGAGACCCCTAGCACCCGGGTCTTATCGCTGTCATTTTTTAACCTCTCTGTTTACTTCTGTTGCTCATGCAAGCACTTGCCAGTCCTACTGCAATAATTCTGCCTCTGCCTCATCCTCCCTACGTCATATCTGCAGCGCTTCATAAAAGATTATCTGGCTATATATATCCAGCAGTATCATCAATGGAGATGAGGCTTATTGGATGAGTTTCTCTTAAGTGCGTTATTGGTAGTACAGGCGTGCACACGCACGGGAAAAGACACACATTCACATATGCCGCCCTCAAACGAAGATGGATATTTTTAACCCAATGCACTCCTCTTGGGGTAAAACCAAGTCATGTGAAGCAGAAAATGAAATCCAAAAGCAACGGCATCTCTGAAACAGCATGAACAAACAACAACATCAAACTATCTGAGCAGACACATTCTTGGAAATAGCTGTAACACACCTCAGACCTCAAGACCAAGAACATCCTGACATGAAGAGACACAAGTGCATCATCTGGAACAATAACTATTTAACATGTGAATGATTTAGGGGACAAAATATGACAATAATGTCACCTTCAATCATAATGTTAATTTAGGATTTTTCTCTCTCATACATCATACCGAATATTATAAGACCTCTATACTGTACTTTATGTGAAGATGAGCCATTGCTAGATAGAAAGCATTGGTTTAAGAGAAAATGTATTTGCTCCCCCCCATAGTCACCATTCATCATCATTTACCAAATTCTGTTATCATTACATTACTTCATAATATAGGCTTTATACAAAAACACACAGACAATTTTGTAAAGTGTGAGTTTTCCTAAATTGTAGCTACAAAGTGTGCGCCCTCTTTTAGCAGAGTGATAGCCTAACTCGCATGCCCATTCATTTTTACAAAAACAGCTCACACACGTAGAAAACACAGCGCTGCCTCCGCTAATAGCCTACGGACCGCTTTTGATTCATGTGGATGTTGAAAGAGTGCTACTGGGCTATTTTAACAGGGCAATATAGAGGCTATATCATTTTAATTTGCTAAAACAAATCAACGTTTAAATGTCGCATGGTTATAAAGCCTAATACGACTTCAATTTCCAACTTTTTTTCAATTAAACCGCTAAACAGTTATAGGCTGTATCGGGCCAACGGTGCCAAGGCATTTAAACAATCTGTGTATGAAAATGGCGCCGAATGTACAACAAAACAAATAAACACTAACTCATCCCCACCGCCCGAGGAACATGACTCTTAAATTCGGCTTACCTACTCTAGGATTAGCATCAATGGGAAAGCAAACGGCACAAAATCCGACAAAATCCTATATTCCGCGCGTTCAGAGGAGAAACAATGTTGCGGAGCGACACATGCTTTGTTGTGCTGAAGGTGTCCGATGCTCGTAAAGGGGTGGAGTCTCTCTACGAGGCTTGGACTTGAGTTGACCAACTGAGCAGCGAGTAGCACGCCTCACAACCGCATGCCGAGGTGGAGTAGATGGACACAACTTTCATATAATGCTGATTAGAACTGCTCCATTCAACTGAATATAAGAGTATGTTAAAAGGTGTTAATATAAATATGAAAATGCTGAAGCGATCTAACCCTAAAAACACTAGAGTACTCCATAGGTGTTCATATCTGCTGATTTCTACTGCATGCTTATAAGAGAGGGTATTTACATTGTCAAATTATAATTCACAACTCATCACTATGTTGGTACAATCGAAAATCCCCAACAGGCATGGAGGCGGGCCACAGAGCATAATCATTAACACAGTACGATGTCCAGGAGCAGGAGGGAGGCACAGAGGCCACAGCAATACTCCTCCGAGTCTTGCTCAGCCTTTTCAGGCACCAACGTGGTGCATTCATCTGCACATTGTGAGGGTGTCAGGGCTACAACCTTGAGCCAGTTGTTGAGATATTAGGAGAGGCACAGATTCAAATTCATTAGAGAAAAACTGAAAATGTAATGTCCAACAACAGACCAATCTCTGCACAACCTCAACCAATCTTATCTAAAAATTCAAAAACAAACCAGTAGCCTACATGCACATGTGCGTCCGATCACGTGCAGACACATACACACAAACTGTCTTTATGGACTCTGGCATGGTCCCCACCCATCTGCCTGACCCCATTAGGGCCATACGGCTCATAGGCGGAAGGGGGTGGGAGTAAAAGGGGTTCATTATTCTCACAGCCACACGGAGTAAAGGATCACCTTTGTCTCACAGAGGCAAGTTCGTGTGGCATGCAAAGCGGTGTCATGTCAGTGTCACGTCATTTCTGGGCAATTCATTTGCTATTCACTGAATAAAAAGTCTAACCAGTACAAAGGTGATTCCGGAAATCTTGTCATAAAGTCCAAAGGACGTATCAAGAAGCAACGGAGACATCAAACAACAGAAACAGAACATTTCTCTCTAGCACAGTAACAGTCAATAATCATGCTTTCTTCTTTAGACTTTGATCACTGAACACATAAACTGCACTGCAGCAAACAAACTGGTGATGTTAAACATTTACTGTAGCATAGTGGACTGTACAAACAGAAAGCAAGTACTTCTTGATATAGTATCTGTTTTTTCTGCTGTAGTTTGGAATGGAATGAGCAGTAGTCAGAGCGAAGGAGAGAAACAAAGACTATATGAACGGCTCGTGTTGCCTTCAGTTGCTTAGGAACCCCTGCCCTGCCCTGTGCCTACTGCAAGGAGCAGGTGTTGAGCTGGACCCAGGAGAGGGAGGCGAGACAGAACAGAGAGGGGAGGAGAAGAGGAGCAGCACTCACAGACCCACAGTCCCTTGAGACAGTGACAGACTGGAACCACAGACTCTTAGACGAGCCACTCACACAGTAGACACACCCAAAACACTGACGCACACTTTCTGCCCCCCCCGTAACTCATCCTCATGTGTTCAAAACCATGGGCAAACACGCACATACGATGGTGCAGTGCATTGCTCCAGCTGAGTGATTGGGAGTTATGTTTGTTTGGAACATCTTTATCCCTCTCTGTCTCCATCACTCAGTGATTACATAATGTCCCATACCACTTCCACCCAATTCATCTCTCTTTGACTTTCAATGCTGCATCTGGGTACGCATCACACATACCGAGCCGCCTTCCCTCCCAGATCCTATGTAAAACAACTTGCGCTGCTTGGAAAATGCTTTAAATATGTATTTTGAGTGCATGTGATGGAGGCATGGTTGCAGGGGTTTTATTTGTGCTCAGGATTTCAGCTCTCAAGAGCACTAATGGGGTAGATGGTAACAGCGCATCAATATTCATAGCGCACCATTATGTTTTGAAGAATTTATGAACCAGGAATGTTCCATGTTTCTGCCCCTTTCTGCCAGCAGACATGTTGCCCATCCTTCTTGTTTTAGGCCAAGTTTGAATTCTCGCCTTCATACACACCTTAGAGAATTTAAATTGCACGCCATGATGTTTCTTCAAAAGGGAAGAGTCAGGACATTATGTGGCTGATTAAGTGCATCCTGTGCTAGAACCTAATACAGAGAATAGGACAAAAAAATGAGACATGAATTTTCTGCAGATAGTAAAACTGCCATAAACATTTGCACGCAGAGACAATGCAAAGCGATGAGTAAGATTGGACATTAAATGTTAATATTAATATGCATCGCTTGGATGTCATCTGAGATCTCTTACAAAAGACACTGTACCAAGCCCTGGAGCTCACAGTACGTTGAAGAAATTGTAGTGGACATTCTAGGCCAACTAAGTGCATGCTACATTGTGTTTGATCATCTGCTGCAACTGTAAAAGGCCATATTTCCTTAGCTTACACTGCCACCTGATGGAGAGAAGGTAAATTAATCAACTCTTCATGTGCATGTTGCTGATTTGACTAACCAGTCAGTGTGACAGGTCTGCAGTAAAAACTGGCCACATGTTAATTTCCCTAAAATTCTCTACACATGTTAAACAACACTGTACTTATTCTAATATCTCCTCTACAATGACACTTTGCCAATACACAGAGCAACCTGGGCATACATTTGTGCTGTCATACTACTTGTAATAATAAGCACTTATAATAAAAACAACTCCATGGTTACAGATCAAATCACTAGTTCAACATTAATTATTTGTTGTGAGAGAGGGAATCCCCGCCAACACTACTCTACATTAAGACAGAGCTGCAATGCATGCTGGGAGCATGTGTTCATGAGAGATAAAGATGTGTTTGTGTCCAGATACCTCAGGGTGATACGGTCACACTACCCCTCCCTAAACTAGTGTGATGTGAGCACCAGCAGGCCAACAGCAGTGTGTCATAACTCCAGCCACTAAAGCTCTCATAGGGATTCCTTCACAAGCTCTTGTTCACATCTGTCTGCTGCTGACTGTTAAAAAGGATGTCATACATTTTTTTACGACTCATTCATAAAATAACTAAGCGTAAAATAAAGTATAACAACCTTTTTTTCCTGGGATATGAAAGAATAGTCATGGTTGAGAAATAGCGGTCACTTTTTCACACAAATAAAGAAAGAATCATGGTAGAAGAAAAGCATTTGAACTACACAGTCTGCACTCAGACCCCAGGGAGAAAGGCATGACAAAATAGAAGTCATCAAGAATTAATATTTAATAGTCTCTATAAAGACTGATGAGCTATGACTTCACAGAATTGTTGCATAAATATAAATGAAATGCTTCTCTGTAGCTGCGATCAGGGTTGTTTGATTATACTTACAATTATAGTCTGTATTACCTTTAAAATCATATTGTGGTACATTAAGTGGGACTCATTTGTACATATATATTTGAGAAGGTAAAATAATTGTTACTCTGTATGTACTGCAAACCATCAGTGCAATACCCTCAAAATAAGCCTTATATGCAGTGGTTCGATTGGATCATTACTACAACAACAGCTCAAATTCTTTTGTTATACTTCATACAACTTAAATGGTATTTGATACTCACTTCACATCCATATAGAAGGTCAGTGCAGATTGCATGGATAATCCCAGACAGTGTGACCAGGTCATAGAGAGGGGGGAAAAAGCGTGTCAGTTAAGTAAAATACTTAACTTATCTATGTGACAGGACAAATAATAGACTTTATATAATTAAATCAAAACGGTGACAGCACACATAGTCAAAGGGATGTACAGTACTCAGGTGAACCTCTATTTGGATAATAAATGACTTAATACTGCACTGTATATCATAAAAAGGTTGCCTGACCACTTTTCAAACAACTACTAATTTATCAAATAGTGATGGGACATGAATCAGGAGATGAATAGCTCTGTGAAAGTAAAGCATGTAGTGCTAGCATCCTATGGGAACATGAAAAGCAAAGGGAAAGACTATGTGACAAGATTATAGTCAAAAATAGTTCTTCTGTATAGTATATCTTCTAATTATTCTTTACTCTAGACTGCTTATATAAACTGACCTATACAATTTACATAACTCCTATAGGATTACTGTTTATTTTAGTGCTAGTCTGGCTGTGTAGAATACTCTTGCTTCCGATAAACAAACCAGGTATCTTTGGTTTATAAAGTAGCCTATTTGGGGCCCAGAGTGTCTGGGCTGGTAACAGCAACCTCACAGCAAACCTTTTGCGGACGTTTCTCATCCTTTTTATCGTGTACTCGAAAGACTACAGTAGGTTTGAAGCCCTGTTTTCTTATTTTCTATGTAGGCTAACAGCACAAACATCCCCGACCTCGTCGCATTTGACATTAATCCCACTAAACAGGCTACGGAGCAGTGAACTCTAAACGAACTGCCGCCGTGAGGAAATGAAAAACGTCGCTGGGCAAAGGTGTGCGATGTAAACACAACAACAGTGTCTGAGTGGGCGAGTCATACCTGAGCAGACATACGTATCCTCTGTGTGTTTCTCTCCACCTTTAGTTTGATGCCAGTGTTTCCTCTCAGAACAAGTTGCAGACTACCGGTCAGGTTGGTTTCCACAGAGAGGCGGTGTCGCAGCAATGACGAAGCACTAAGTAAGTAGTGATGGGTGGAGACCAGAGGTGGGAGCGTTACTTAAAAACCTCATAGATTACTCCTTACTTGTTATTATTAAACGTAATGATATAGTGCTAGTCTTTGAGAAAGCAAGACACAACATTACATACCCTTAGGCTCAGTGCCGTTTCTATCTTTGTGGGGGCCCTATGCAAAATGTTATTAGGGGGGCCTAATATTTTGTGAAATATATATATCTTTTTATATTTTTTATTTTTTATTAGCATATAAGTGTTTTCACTCAACACACAAGGGCGCTTGGCTAAGAGAGACCGGTCATTTTAATTTCTTAAAAATAAAAAAAATGGCTAAAATGGCAGCTTGGGGGGCCCCTGGTGGCTTTGGGGGCCCTATGCAACTGCATAGTCCGCATATAGCAAGAAACGGCCCTGCTTAGGCTACCCATTCCAGGGCATTTCTGTGAGTCAGGTCCTGTATTGTTGCTGCAGCACAGTGGTTGTTAGTGGGTGAAATAATCCAGACTGCCTCAACACACAGATGGTGAAGCATTTAAGGAGGTGTTAGACAGACAGTAGTGTTTTTTTTTGGCACTAGGGGTTCCTTAGCAAAATGTCAGCTCAGTGCAGAACAGGTGCAGCTCTCCTGCTGTATGGTTGGCTATATGTGTTTACATGAGTAGTTTCAGTATCGGGGCCTGGATGTCAGAGGAATGTGTGGTCAAAGATTAAGCTTTTGTTCAACTACTGCCAACTTCGTGCCAGTCTTAGGCTACAGTTAGGCCTACAGGTGTTGTGCCGTTTTCCCTCTCCCCGGCAGAATCCTACTCCCCTTTGCGTGAACCCGCATTCGCTTGTTCTCAGTGCCGCTTATTTTCATTTATTTCGATCTGCACCTTAGTTTTACATCTGCGCTCTTCCTTCCAACAAAATGAGTGTTTATACACTTTCTACCACTCAGCAAAGACCAGACCAACACAACAGGAGCAACTTATCACAAAAAAGCGATCCTATAATTAAGGTTTTAGGTTTTAAGATGAACACATCGCAATGGAGTTGAATTTTGGTAGCATAACACTGGGCCTGCCAAAATCCTACTCCCCACTGCAAAGTGGTCCCTGTTGTGACTACAAGCATGTGCTTTCTAGGGTACCATCCAGTGACCCAAAGATGTAGCCACAATAAATTTAAAGTGTCTCAGACTTTGCAAACAATAGATGGGGGGGGGGAGTTGAATTTTGGTAGCATAACACTGGGCCTGCCAAAATCCTACTCCCCACTGCAAAATGACCCCTGTTCTAACTACAAGCATGTGCTTTTTAGGGTACCATCCAGTGGTGTAAAGATGTAACCACAATAAATTTGAAGTATCTCAGAATTAGCAATCAATAGATACAGGTGGGGGGCTGAATTTTGGCACTAGACTATAAATGATATAATAGGCCTACATAAATGTATTACTTGTAAACTATTAAGCATTCTAACTATTCTCGTTGTTATCGTGGATGTTATGGCGTACATTATGGGTCGTCTATTACAAGTGCAATTCTGATGTTCGCATCTTAAAACCTAAAACCTTAAATACAGCATCGCTTTTTTGTGATAAGTTGCTCCTCTTGTGATGGTTTGGTCACCGGTGACACCGGTCACAAGCAGTCTCATATCAGCAAAGTCACAGCCAACCCCCTGTATATGTGGAGCCATTTCTGCATACAAACTGTACTGGTGGCTCCACACAGGGGCGCTGTTGTGTGTGTGCATGTGTGGAGGTCCAGCTGGATGTAGGAAACATTTATTTCTATAGTCACCAAGGAACAAAACAGGAGCTAATGACTAAAATTACTTACAGTATCAAGTAGTACCTGAATAAAAATGAACCAAGGATCAATAATGATTGGTTCCTTCTTCATGTTCCTGGTTGATGTCATGTAAGTAAGGAGTAAGTAGACTAATCATTACTTCCTTATTAAATAAAGTTACTATTTGTTGTGCCCCCCTCAAATAAAGTGGTGCATCCTCCACTCAAAAATGTGCTTATTGTTGATTCACTTTACATGTGTGACCTTCACTGTGTAGAAGGACGTATGTGCATGTTTTAACTACAGAAGGTAATTGAACTTTTTTTTATGGAAAATCTATATCAGACGCAAGTGATTATTCCAAGAAGAGTATTTTTAGGCTACATGTTAAAACGTGTAGAGGGGATCCTTAAAGAATGCATTATAAATTCATGCTGGCCTTACCATAACTTTCCACGTGTGTGTCCCCTCAAGTAAACTAGTGTGTCAAGTGTGTATGGCCCACACACAAACCCAGCTATATGACTCCATCTGATGACCTCGGATATCTACTTAAATAGCAGTGTGAATTCCCAAAAGGTGCAGCACACCTCAGTCTAGCAGCTGCTACAGCTGGAACATCTGTCTCAGCATTACCTAAAGCCCAGTGGCCAGTGTTGGCATTGTCCCAGTAGGTTAGCCAAATACATCTGGCCTTAAAGGTGTATTCTGATTTAGTACTGTACTCCCATAAAGTTGGGGGACTCACAAGAGACAGATTTAAAAAAGAATGGTCAAATGTGAAGCAGTAGAGGCAAAGACATCCTGACTGTTAACCAAGGAAATACGTGGTTATTTATTTATTCATATATATTTTCTTTTCATAGATAGGCTAGATATATAGATACAAAGAGATAGACTGCAGTAGGCCTACCAATATACTTCCATTCAACCTTTACTTGCAGTATATTCTCACACTGAGGACCACACCTCTCCTCCATTATCATGCTGAGCAGCCAGGATCCACCTAGTGTGATTAACTTGACACACTTAGTTATAGCCTTCTGGATGCCCACACATGAAGATAAACGCAACCGTCACCACTAACACACACACCAGTTGAAACACATGCATGCACACTTCAACACAAGCGTATTTGGCCTTTAGGACATATTGCCCCCTGCTGAATGTTTCCATAATTGCTCCATTTAGATATTGTGCAACCATGAAAGAAAGGAAGATAGGATAGATAGGTTGCATACAGTATATAAACTTAAGCCTACCAATTTTACATTGAACATGAGGCAAGAATGTGTCAGTTTGGCATCCACAAAGACAATGTAATGTCATTTACGTGAAAAAGTTATTTATTGTACTTTTGAGAAACGGGGATGTTTTGTATTTTTCCACTGGTATTACAATAGGATAGTAACGGGGTCATTTATAAGGTTAAAAATAAGTTTTACAGCGCCTGATGAAATGTGTAACTGAACAATGGAGCTGGGTTTGTATCAGTCCCCAGTGAGAGCAGTGTGATACAGCCCACTATGTTTTACCAGGAAGAAAGCAGATTGGGTATGGGATAAAGACAGCCCTCTGTTAGTGTAGGCTAGGCTGAGCTACTCCGCGCCGTAAGACTGAAGTTATGACTTTAATATGGCTGATAAGGGTCCATTTTTAACTTCATGTATTATTTTCTACCTATCGATCGGGGCCGCAATATTCCAAATTCTTGAAGAGCCAAACTGGAAATCAGCCAGAGACCAATATATCCTACAAAAGGAAAAGATTTTGAACAAGTATACCTGCTTAACAAAGGAAGGTCTGGATGAGATTTTGGAGGTATGAATCCATCTGTTTTTAATGGCATGACAGACAAAAAAACGAGGCTGTTGTAAGTTGTTCATTTAGCCTATCCGAACGTACACTTAAGCTACCGTGAGTCACTTTGCAGAGATTGACCAACCAACAAAAGAGCTCCCACCAATTCTCTTAAAGTTGTTAGATGAAAGTAACGAAGTCAAGCAATGCTGCCCGGCTGTAGCTTAGGCTAGCCTATAACCATAGCACATTTAAGCCTACACAATATAAGAGTAAAAGAGAAGTTCGCTGCATTTACATATCAGGGCAAACCAGGATCACCTCGGAACCTGTTTTTCCAGCTCAGTAAACAACAGTCAATCTGGTTGAAGCGGAATCATGTCAGAATAAAACGAGTAAAATGTTCTTTTTGTTGAAATGCGATGTTCATATGTGCAATAGCACTGGGACGTGGTAGCCTCAGCATCCATGATTTCACATGGAAGTTTGAAATTCTTCACGCACGCTGCGTGAAGCAGCACGTCTCGTTCCACCACAGCTATTTGAATGTTTGGGCAAGGTGTGTCCCGCTTTAATGGCTGCGTGAGTTGTGGCTTTGATATCTTTTTTAATAAGCCCTAAAACCGTTTTTGCCGATTGCTTACACACTTGTAGCGGAATTAGGCTCATTCTATCTACACTCTACACACAAGGCAAATAAGACACAACACTTGGAGCTAAACATCTCACTTCTATGTCAAAATGAAACTCTGTAATCACAACCTAACAATCCTTTTTCAAAATGGCACTTTTGCAACAAAATGATACACACATGCAGCATGTGAATTACCATTTTAAAGCAGCAACAACACACTGATGTACTTTATACAAAACACTGCTGTCCTTTGTAACCTACTTTGTATTGTCTACCTTTTTCTCATACAGGCTTCTGTGAAACATTGTTCCAGTACTGTACATCTACATATTTTTTTTTTAACAAAGTAGAATTACAATACAGTAATCAATACAATATCGGTAATAGTAGCCTATGTCTCCGTCTATTGCCTGGTCCCCTTCTTTGTTGCCAGTTTTAGGTATGTTTTGCATTTTGAATAGAAAAGTGATTTCCCAATGATTGCAAGAATGATATTTCATTCTTGAACGAAGTGTCTAATGTAAAATACAGTGTGCAGTGTTTTGCAAGAAGTGTGTTGCAGAGTTGCAAACAAAGTGCACAGCAGAAAATGCAACATAGCCTTTGTTTAAGGCATGGTTACAAAAGGTTTTGATGTTTTTGTCTAAGCGTTCACTTTCCTAAGCAATCGGCAAAAACTGTAAAAGTGTTCAAGTTTGTTACCAGTGTCGTTAGTGAGAAGTAGCAGCAGAAGTTACAGTAGGCTAGTTTGTGAATGGGTTTTTGTTGAGACTGAGTTGCTATTTTTACCCCCCCCACCAGATAGTGTCAGAGGCTGCAGGCCAAGGTGTGACCATCACCGGGGAAATACATCGCAACACGTGGGATTGGTCAAACTCTGTCATCTTTGCTTCCACAATTGTCACCACTATAGGTTTGTATGAGACCTACAGTATTTGGCACTGATATAATCCTTGCTGATATTAGTTTTATGTTAATTTACGTAAATCAATAAGGTTTAAAATGTAACACTGAAATGTGACATTATTTTCAATTATTTAGGTCACAAAATAAACTATTGTCTCTTGTAATATCACATTATTTATTTTTTTACTTACTTTATGTGTGAGAGACATAAATGCATTTTACAAAGACAAAAAGCTCAATATTACTTTGTAATTAGATAATTTATTAATGCTTTATACATTAGTCATCAAGAACAACAAGAAACAACTTTTGTCACCTCTTGAAATCATCTTGAAGACTTATTAAAAATGGAGAAACCCACAACCCTGATTAATGAATTACTAACATCAATAACTGCACATTTGATGACTTACATATAAGAAATAAATCTGCAGTTGTAAAAGTTAATTTTTAATTAATGGTTTCGTAACTCAGTTCTTTGCAAGTGATCGAACTGCATCGGCAAGGTCTTCCTGCAAAATGAATGACTAAGCATGTAATACTAGAGGATGATACCCAGTAGCCAATTGTTTTTTTTCAACCTGGCAACCCAAATTTTACCCTTATTGCCCCATTTCCCATTTATAAAGGATTAATAAATAACTTATTAACCATTAATAAAGCCACATAGTTACTTTGTATAAACCTTTATAAAATATTCCTTGAATCTCTCAGTGTTGTGCGTTAATATTTCCTCTTGTAATCTACAGGTTTTGGTAATGTTGCTCCCAGGACTGAGAGTGGTCGCGTGTTCTGCATCCTGTACGGTCTGTGTGGGATCCCCCTGTGTCTGGTATGGATAAGCGAGCTGGGCTCATTCTTTGGAGAACGGGCCAAACGTCTGTCCCAGGTTCTGATCCGTAAAGGCGTTTCAGTGGTAAGAGTCTGACAGAAAGCCGGAGTTAATACTGTATTAAAAGGCAGCTCCATCAAGTCATTTTGACATTACATGAAGATGTTATGTGTTTCTCTTCTCCCTTCTGTCAGAAAAAGGTGCAGTTAACCTGTACAGTCATATTCCTGTTGTGGGGGCTGTTGGTGCACCTGGTGATCCCTCCATTTGTTTTCATGTCTATGGAAGGATGGAGCTACCTGGAAGGCCTCTACTTCTCTTTCATCACACTCACAACGGTTGGCTTTGGAGATTATGTGGCAGGTAGGTTTGAGATATGGCATAATATAACTTATTTAATCTAGGGTCTAAGGTTAATGTTTCCCTGAGGTCTGAATTTTTTGTTTCATTCAACCCATTGTTACAAAAGTCATGTCGGTGCATCTACTCTCGTTTCAGGAGTAAATCCAAACATGGAATACCCCAGACTGTACAGAGTATTTGCAGAGTTGTGGATCTACATGGGCCTGGCGTGGCTGTCTCTGTTCTTCAGCTGGAACGTCAACATGGTAGTGGAAGCTCACAAGGTGCTAAAGAAAAGAAGACACAGGCACAGACGCTTCTATAATGAGGAACCCCAGCCTGTAAAGGACAAGCACAACCCAGGTGTAAAGCCCACCGCTATCGACATCTTCAACTTCCCGAAGGAGGACGACTATTGCACTGTCATCAAGGCAATTGGAGCCACAGCACATAAAATAAAGCCTGCAGAAAACATAAATCGCTCTAAGAGCTGCAGCGACATCTTGGCCACCAACATCCAGACCCTGGAACACTCACCTCGGCACAGGCGCATGATCAGTATCAGCGAAGTGTTCATAAATGCTGTCGTGGACAAAGGCGAACAAGAAGACATCCATACTCTAATACAAGAACGTAACAGAGACCCTGAACCTGCAGAATATGTGAAGACGGATAATAAGAACAAGGACAGTTGTGCATTTGATTCAGAAACTGATGGTATCATCTTCACTGTACCCACCAAAAATGCTAGAGAAGAAGAAAGCGTGCAGCATCCTGATGGTAGGGGGACTAGGTTCACAATAGCCAAGGTAGCAGAGGGAGATGTGTTCATGAATAAAGATGAAAAAGGGTAAAGGATATTTTCTAAAACTTCCTTTACCTTTACCAAACTTGTGGAACTAGTAAGGCTGTGTTGTGAGAAGGTTTATATGAAAGTATCATAAATACTGTTAGGTGTCAAGAAAACAAACTGGATTTTTTTGAAAATGACACTAAATGACAAACTAATGCCTACCATACACTAGAAGATTTTGAAAATACTTTTAAAAGACTAAAGTCTGACACCCTCTCACATCTAAAGACAATGTGTCATAAGTCAGAGTTTTAAGTCACAGACTATAATACTGGTTGCTGACTATTTGCATGAGCCAAGACTAAAAACTTCAGATAATATTAAACATGTTTGATTTTACAGGAGTTTTATGACCACCTTAACGATCGAGATGATGGGAGTGCGCCACCACTCTAACAAAACTCTCATGATTTTATTCCAACACTGGAAATTTGTCTGCGACAGTGGAATCGCTTGAAAAGTCGTTTGGTGTAAGGCTGCACTGTTAGACCGTTTCCTGCTTTGTAATGAGATTATTTTATTAGCTGCTCACAATGAGCCAGTGGGTGTATCAGGTAAAAGATTAATCTTCTTTTGCAAATGGTGAATCATGTTTTTTTTTTTACTCCCATCCCATATCCATCCAAATCTTTTGTTACATTTATATTTTTAATCAGTATTGACCATAGATACAGAATACACAGATTATTTTAAATTACAGCACAGGGCTTTGTGGAAAACAGTGCCAATTAGCAACTTTCCCTCGTAGGGAGCTGCCACACTGGAGGCCATGATCACATGGCCGTTATCAACATACTCCTGGCTCACCAGCGGCTTCTCTGAGTGAATGTTCTTGATCTGGATGACCTGGAGGAAACATTAATACAATTATATTCAAATGACAATGTTGATATATCATTTCAGTATAAAAAAAACCCCTAAAAAAACACGAACCTCGGAGCCAGGTGGATCTTCAGGGTCATACTTTGACAACTTCATGCCATTTGGATGACAACCCAGCCATATGTCACCCGTGTTGTGGTCCACCTCGATGTTATCACAGAGTGACCCAACAGATACAGACTGGTTGGAAACATAACATACAGTAAATGACATTAAATCATGTATAAATATTGTTTTTAGGATTAAGATGCGAAAAAGCACAGTAACAGTGATGTTAAAAAAATTGTTCGACATTTTGGGAAATACGCTTATTTGCTTTCTTGCCGAGAGTTGGATGAGAAGATTGATACCACACTCCGGTATGAGAGTGGTATTGACCTTTTCATGTAACTCTTGGCAAGAAAGTGAATAAGCGTATTTCCCAAAATGTCAAACTATTCCCTTAATTTTTTTTTTTTTGCTGACGGTAGAAAATAAGAAAACACTGCATTACCTTAAGATACACTAATTGTTCCCCTTCTTGTCTCTCAAACACGTCTAGCTCATGGTCTATGATATCTGACACATAAATGTACCTGTAAAAAAAGAATGTGTTTTATCATTTTAGCATTGCATAGGAAACATACTGCTGTGGAACTACATTCTGTTAAAAAAAAAAAACATGCACATGCAGTGACTGATAATAACCGTTTGTCAGGCGATATGTTGATGCCATTTGAGGACAGAAAGCCGTCGGCTGCCACCCTCACTTCCTTTGGACTGTAGTACACCACATCACACCAGGCGAGACCCAGGATGATTGTCAGAAAGTGAAGTGCATCATTGGGAAAGTAGTGATCATTTGTGGCGTAGAAGCTCTCTACTCCGACTGCAACAATGTCATTTACACTGAAAGACACGGTGAATACGATAAAAAAAAAAAAAAAAATCATATAGAGATTGGCAAGTGTAAAATGTGTGATAGTGTGAAGGGGTTTATTATACAGTACATACCTGTGGAGTAGGGGGTGGGTAACAGTTTTTAGGTGCACAAGTGTGTCCTCCTGAACAAAATGAAAGATCTCTACTTGGCTTTTGTGCTGAGGGTGATTGACAACAAACAGGTACACAGAGTCATCTGCAAACAAACAGCAATGTGTTGTGTGTTGTCATCATTCTCCTCTTTTACCTTTAGAATGTCATCAGATCAGATGAACTTAAAATAAAAAAAAAAGCTTCTATCAGAGATTGACCTGTGTTCTGGTATTTCTGTCACACCATTGCAATTTTATGTTTTACTTGAAGTTGTAATCCTTAAGGTTTCAGTCCTGGTTGATTTGGCAACACTCGTGGTTACTATGGAAACAGCAAGTGCGGTTTAACACTAAACGTCCTAGAAAATGATCGTTGTCTTGTTTTGTAAACACATTTTTAACGATTACAATCAACCCAAACGCTAAACTCTGTTTCAAGAGCATTGCGTTTCCTGTGGCTGCTTCACAATAAAAGCCACCCTGTGTTTGTCTAGTTGAAGTCTTTCAATGTGAAGCAACAGCAGTAGGAAATTTGCATTGTAGTTTGCATTAGCAGTAGCTCTGATATGGCTGAAGGAGAATGAACAGTAAACAGTGAGTCTGATATCAACGAGATCAAATTACAAACAGTAACACTGGATTACATAGTGCATTCCTGTGAATCCAACTTTAACCCTTTGTGGGAATGGCAGACTTTGCCACTTCTGTATAGAGAGGTAATTACTGAATGTAAATACATTACATGTTTTTTGCAGAAAAGATGTAGTCTATAAATAATAGCAGATGGATTCTAACTTTATATTTTTATTGTTCATTTTTATGACTTGTATTTGCTTTGGCCTTATTTTTAATTGGTTGTTTTTTTTTTGTTTTACTCCCTGTAAACCAATTTGTAACTTTGTTAAGTCAAAAGCTGCTCAAGAAGCGCATAAATAATGAATAAAATACTTTTTCCAGTGGTCCACTTGCTAAAATTCAAATCTCTGGAGCAGCAGAGTAACATCCATAAAAACTTTATTTTGAAACCATTTTACTAAGAAGTAACAAATACAGGGGTCCTCCAAAGTCTGGTAAGTAATATAAATCTTCAGGTCTCCTCTTTCTATTTTATGGAAGTACGTTGGGTTAGCTCATCCCCAGTTAATTAGACACTAGTAAGCACAAGAGGTTTGCCCATAATCTGCTGTAGCACAAAATGACCAAATCACTGTATCTCTGCAGGGCTTTGGTGCATGAGTCAACAAGGTCTTTGCCAAATCTGTGGTTTCTGTTTCCTTGCGCTCTAGCAATTCTGTACTATAACATTTTGCCTTTACTGTTCTTCAACAGAACACAGCAAGCACAGAGACTCACTTCCAGTCCATTTCATTTGTTATGCATTGTATGAGTACTCATCATAACAACCATAGTGCACTGCAAGATATGTTTTGATGTGAAGAAATTGGAACTTTATTCATCTTTTGTCATTTTGTTTTTTTCTGTCTTGTCAAGCTTTTTTTTGCACCATTTGGACCAAAACGTGTGTTTTCAGTATTAAAGTAAATACACTAAAAACTGGCAAAATGTCTCTTCAGATAGTTGAAGGTTGAGTCCACAGTTCCTACTGTGGCTTTTGACAATGGATAGTAGATATGTTAGTGAATGTGTACATACATGTGAACAATTTTAAAAGCAATAATGTACTGAATTAATTTAACAAAATGTTGTTTGAACAGGGCCTGCCTCTTACAAACTGGCTTCCTTCTTAAACTGTTTAAATGTTGTTGGTTAAACGTTGAAGAGCTTCAACAACAGTTACAATCTATTATTTAAAAATATCCTTTGGGATTTAGACCAGTGTCTAACCAACTGTATTATTTTGGCTTCAGACTATCATACAACATGTTGCTTGAATTGAAAAATCTAGATATTTGAATGAATTTGCATTTTGTGTGAGGCTTCTTAATTGTTATACAGGTGTTTTTCAAAAAAAAGATGACAATTACAAATTTTTACAATTCAGTTGTTCCAATAAGAGGCAATGTTCACTTGACTAAATTCATATGAATTCATGATGACCAGTGAACGGTGTCTAATTCTTCATTTTAAGGTTTTTACAATATTTGATTCCTCCTCATCAAATTATGATCATTTCATGCACAGACCCGTTCTTTTGTTCTATAGTTGAGATGTTGCACCTGATTTGTACTTCACCTGCTTCATCAATGTATACACTGATGCCATGAGGGTTGAAAGAGCTGAGGTCCAGCTCCCCTTTGATTTGCAGCTCCACTGGCGTTGGCTTTGGGTGCAGCAGATCCAAAACGTACATTTTCCCTGGTTCATCAGAGAATGAAGGTATTCCAGGATACTTCAACCCCTGAGTGGAAAACACTGCATGTAAGATGTTGGTGCAGATCTGTGATTTTGCTTGAGGAGGTCATTACACAAACACTTCTTCCTGAATTATGTCAGCTAATTTAAAACTGCTGACCCATAATTTGACATAATGTAGAGGATTATTTAAAGAAACTGCATTGTAGTAGATTCATGCAACTATGTTATCATTTTAATAACATACTGTGCTTAGAAAGGCCAGTCCATCTCCTAGTATTGTGATATCCTCTGCTCCATATTCTGTAAAAACAAAATCAAATTTCAGTTCTATAATTTTACCACCCTCACATTACCACACTGCAGACACTTGACCTACTTTCAGTAAAGTGGACTTCAAACTCTTCATATGATCACACGTTACATATAAATGGCCAAAGTCCAGAAACATGTTTAAATTGCAGAACATTTTTGACAATGTAATTCCCAAACTTAAGACACTGACATGAACACAAAGCCAAGACTGCCTACCAATATTCTTCAAATAATGACAGTTGAGGTGTTTCACAGGCACTTCTCTGGAAGCAAGGCTCAACTGCCTGCAGAGAAAATTAAATATGACAAAGCTTTTCACAGGAAAACAAAAACAGAAGTCTACTGTGGTATGGGTAATGATAGCCTAAACTTGTAAATTGTTCCCTTCTGCATACCCATAGGTGATCTTGTACTTAGTACTGTGGTAAACAACAGCTGTCAGCCTTAAGAAGCAGTCCTACTAAACCTCTACTACTACTAGCCTACTATACCTCCATAATCTATAATTTACTCCTAAAAGTACTTACTTTAGTTTAAGAAAGCTGTGTCCAATGAACGCTGCAAAGGCGGCGATAACAGCAGCAACTAGTGCTTTCTTCACGGCGGCCATGTTTAGACATCAAAGGTTACGCTTGTGTTGCTTCAATTTGTTGCGTTTGCTCACTGCGACCAGGTAGGCCTACACCTCCGCTGTATTCTGGCTCTGAAGGTGTATCGTTGATGCCGACGGCCATTACTAGACTACCTACACATAGTGTGCCTATACATATCCTGCATGTGAGAGGTTAATCGATACTTTTTATGGTTACTGTTTTGTTATTTCCTGTTTTATTATTATGAACTGTTTTATATTGTTTATAAGGGACCCGACATTTTTTAAAAGTATAATTCAGTTTAGTATAGCTAACAGGTCAATTTGCAATTACACCCTTGTTTATATTCCAAATGTACTGGCGTGATTTTTGTTTTTTTAGGAAGCAATCAATGTTCATAATTTGGTAGCCTAGACTACTTTATGCGTGTTTGTGAATGCTGCACGGCTTCCGCTATCAAGTGGTGCCATTTAGTACGTCTAGCAAGTTTTGAAGCAGAAGTAGTAGTAGAAGAAGAACACTTTCTTTTCGATGGTTACTTATTGCAGTTTGTGGTAGTAAGATTGTAGTTTTTCAGCAGCAGAGAAAACGTTCTGGCGGACTGTAAAGAACGAACATGCTCCTTTGTTTTTGTTGTAAAGTGGAGAAATAAAATCACTGCAAGTCAAAGTCCCAGCGTCCACCTGAGTCTCTAGCTGCAACATTCACATAGTACAATTATCAAATTAAATGCCTGATGCTTGTTTTATACCTTCATAATTATCAAGCATTTTATGTATATGCTTGTTTTCTTTTACTTATAGACACGTTAGTGTGTTATTGGAGGGTGAGAGTCCCCAAAATAGAAACATGTAGCAACAGTAATCTCTATGGTGGCCCTGAGAGCTCAAGAAACTACAACAAAAGATGGAGCTAAAGTGTGTATGCAAGAAGCACCATCTTCTGCCCCATGTTCTCCTTATGAAAACTGGATGTGGTACTCCAAATTGACCACAATTATCCCAATGGAAAACTTCTCACCCAACATCAGATATGGACCATCTGCCTTTTTGTTGTCAAGTCAAATATTTATTTAGGGATCTTAATCACACTCAATGTGTCAGCACACCTTAATATAGAATATTTGGGCCTATAGAAGAAAAGAACAAAACATTAAAATGCAACTGACATACATAAATATATAAAAACAACAAAAAGTCAATTAGGATGTCATAAGGGCAAAATGAAAACTGTACTGTTTATAGAGTGTACTGTGGAGAAGGTAAAAAATAGGGAGGAGGTTGGGCAGACCCGAGTTTCTTGCGGGCAGGAAAACAAGATATGACTTGTGTAACTTGAGCAATGCAAGACAGTTACATCAACAACAGTTCTGAAATACTGTTTTTCAAGCATCCTTTTCACCGTCCAGGTTTCTATACATTTTGTGTGCCATCATCTGTCTGGGGTGACACTGCACGGCTTTGTTAGAGCACGTTTGTTGAACCAGAGGACAAACTACAGTTGCAGCATGACTCTCTTTATAGTTTTATTTAACTAAATGTGACAGCAATGAACATAAATAGCAATTAAAACATGTAAAAACATTCAGTAACATACATTGCATACGTAAAGACTTCACATTTTCAGGTGGCCAGTGAAAAATATTATTTTATATAATTTTAGGATAGGTTAGGATATATATATATATATATATATTTGATACACAGCAAAGCAATTAGATTTTTGATTGAATATATTGTTTTTCCAAGTACTTATTTCACAGTGGTTCAAGAATCTGGGCAGTACAGTAACTTCTGTGTCTGACACCATTTTTAAATATGCTGCTGTACCCAGGGCTCGTTACTATAACATCAGGTAAACTCCATCCACCTATCTGCCTCCAGCTGCTTGTAGGGGAACAGTGTAAAGTATTTTTCCCTACTGTAATATTCATGTATACCATCATCCAAATCATCATTGCCCTGTCTGATTGAGAGTCTTGCAAAGAGGTAACTCTTGATATCATTTTCTTTAACTGAAATGTCTTCAGCTTACTGGAAACCATATGTCAAAGAGTCATTGCCTACTTCAAATCACAGCACATGGCTTTATGGAACACAGAGCCAATGAGCAACTTTCCTCCATAGGTCGCTGCTACAGAGGAGCTCATGATCACATGGCCGTTGTCAGCGTACACCTGACTCACCACTGGCTGATCAGAGTGGATGTTCTGGATGTGGATGACCTGAAGAAAACATAATCAGTATGTGTAAATCAGCTGTTTAGGTATAAGCAGAATATAGCAGATACAGCAAAATGGACTTTATATTTAGTTTTTGTAATGTTGTCAGGCCTCTCAGTCTGGTCAAAGTGGACGGACAAACCTCCGATCCAGGTGGGTCCTTGGGGTCAAACAGGAAAGCTTTCCATCCATTAGGGTGACAGCCTAACCACAGGTCACCAGTTTCAGGGTCAACTTCAACGTTGTCACAAAGTGAACCCACAGCCACAGACTGGTAAAGGTGTCATAGACAAGGTTATAAATATACATTCATCATGGTGTCTTGATTACCTTCAGTAAAAATTCTAACATGTATTTCTCTTATTGTTTAGCATCAGTGAATACTGGTTTTGCTGCGCTTTAATCACATTACATGAAGAATACTGTATTTGCTGTTTGTGCCTATTCTTATTTGTCTTTCAAAGTAAAGAATTTGAAATAAAATCCATGTAACTACACTTCAAGTTTTTGTTTAAAGTGAAGCATTTTGTCCAGTATAGTGGAACAAAGTTAACTGAAAATAACATTTGATTATTTTATATTTTTAATTTAGCATACATTACGATACTGTCATATGAATATTGGAAAAATTATATCACTAATGATGATTAATATCATGGTATTTAATTCACCCATACTCCCTAGCCCTGATGTTGTCATATTAAGAAATGTATAAATAATTATTACACGTTACACACTAGTATTGTGTAGTATAATATTAGTATAAAACATTTAATTATTAAAGCTGATCACATCACACACAGTGGAAAAACTGATTCTTGAAATTAAATCAGTGTACTTTCATATTACTGAAATTTAGAATTATTTACCTTCACAGAGACCAATGCATTGTTTTCTTTCCGCTCCAACACATGCACATTGTGGTCAAATAGATCTACCACATATATATGCCTAGACATGAGAAAGAATATCAAAATGAAGAAATTCAGACACTTGAAGCATGAATGACCATAAGCATAGCCCTGCACATCATTCTTACCTTTTGTCTACTGACATATTGATGCCATTCGCAAAGTAATATCCCTCAGAGACCACTTTTACTTCCTCAGGACTGTAGTACACAACATTAGCCCAGGGCTGAGCCAGAAGAGGCTCCACCAAAGATTTAAGGATTTCATGGGTAAAGTAGTGATCATTGGTTGCATAGAAGCTATCAACTCCCACTGCAACGATATCGTTTACACTGGAAAGACAAATCAGAATTGAAAATATATTTTATGATATACAATAATTACATTATTAATCACAATATGTATATGGTTTTTGTATAAACACAGGATAGTTTTACAAATATTGTTGCAGACTGACCACATCTCCCTATTCAGTAAATCTCAAGCGCAGTTCACCTGTAGAGAAGTTCGTGTTTGATGGTTTTCAGATGCAACAGGGAGAGGTCGTCCTCAATGAATTTGAACAGCTCTACTTGGCTTTTGTGTTCAGGATGATTGACAACAAACAGGTATATTGTGTCATCTGATAAGAAACAAGGAAACATTGTAAATAAATAAGAAAAGTGGCAGTGTTTTCGTGTGTGTAAAAGTAGAAGGACATGCATGACGTCACAACGCTACAAAGAGAACGCACAGCTCGACACTAGTTGGAGGTCTGAAATGCTACACTCTGCAGTAGTTACACACGTTTAAGACTGCTCTTCTGAACTGGTTAGGAATGCATCAGAATCACATCTGTAGTTGTAGATTTTCCTCAAAAAAAGATTCCCATGCATTATTCATATAAATAAACAACACTTACTTTTTTAGCACTGACATATTGAAAAGAAAATGTATTGTGTGTGTATATTATTATTTGAAATATACTGACACACCCAAGATTGTGTAACAATCTGATCTACTCCCATTATCACAGGAGGCGATCACAATCTCTGCACGTGCACACAAGCACGAAATATAAACTGTCTTCAGTAGTTAAACAGTCAGTTGAACTGAAAATGAAATAATTTTTCTATTGCAAAATTTGTGCTATTAATGTATATGTGTTGATAAATATGAATGTTGTTAAATCTGGATCAAATTGAAATAGCAGTAGAAAGCCACTGGACTAGGGTTTTGGCCCTTTAGGTTCCATCTTGTAGAGGCTTGTGTGTGACATGTGTGCGACCACCCTTAACTGAGAAGAGCTTTTACCACTTGGGTCGGTATATACACTGATGCCATGAGGGTTAAATGATTCCAGATCAAAGTTTCTTGGCATGCGCAGCTCCACTGGTTTCATCCGAGGATCTTGCATATCGAGGGAGAAGATCTTTCCTATCACCTCTGAGGATGGCAGTCCAGGATACTTCAGACCCTTTAGATATTAAAAATATATTAAATTATACAGACTATAAAAAAGCATTGCACAATAAATTATGACACCATACTTAAAGTAAAAATAAAAATCACCTTTGATCAGGGACAGTGGATTGGAAAGCACGCGGCCTTAGCCCAGATTTAGTGGGATAGCATATAAGGTTTTTTTTTCCCACTCCCCAGTAGCTAAATAACAGCTTTTTCAGCAGTTTCTGCTGCAAGTACACTTTAAGAGAAAAGCAGACAAACCAATTGACCTTTATGGAAAGTTCATGCGGTTTTAATATAAGTGGGATCAGGAAGGATTTTTTAATCTTTGGAGATCATTGGAGGGATTAACAAACATTCATCTGAAGCTATGTTGAGCTTATCAATAATAGAGCTGCAATGATAAGTCGATTAATCAATTAGTTGTTCAAAAAAATCAATTGACTAATAGTTTAAGGCCCTGACTGAAATAATTAACTTTTTGTAAGTCAAACAGATGAAAGAGAGTCTGGCCATAAGGGTGGTTTTATTGATAGAGATGTTTTCTATTACAGGTTTGTGTAACCTTAGCAGCATACATTTGGCTGCTCTTCATCTCAAATGGCATACTTACAGTGCTGATAAAGGCGAGGCCGTTTCCAAGGATCGTTATATCTTCTGAGCCATAATCTGAAAGTACGATAGTTGCACAGTTCACTTCAATGCTCTCTGATGTTCATGTCTGTGCTGCATTTTCTTCTTCTTCTGGCGTTACTTACCCAGGTTTTTGAGTGCCACACAGTTGGGGAGGTGATTCAGGACCAGCTCCCTTGAAGCGAGGGTAATTTTCCTGCAACGTTTCCCCACACCGAAGTTAAATTACGGCAGGTGGCCACGACACAACTTTTCTCTAAAACTCGGAAACAAACGCAGAAACACAGCCGTATCGTTTCAACATTAACGGGGTTGCTTTTTACCTGAAGTTGACGATCCTCTCTCCGAACAGCACCGATAAGGCCGCTATTACAAGCGAGATTAAGCCTAACTTTCCCATTTTGTAATTGCGATAGACAATTTTTACAAACAGCTACACTGCCCGTTAGCCTACTGCAGCCGAGCCGTGCCACAGCAGAGGCGACTAATGCTGCCTCCAAGACTGTCGGAAATATGTTAACACATCTGTACTTCACATTTTTGTTGTTCCTGATTAAGTTTGCCATCGAGTATTTATGTGCATTGCTACCTTTCCATCTTAAATATACAAATAATAGAAATACTTCAATTACTTACAATGACATCTTGCAATTTACATTGACATTAGGCCTGATAAATGTGCCCCCCCTCCCCTTGGTCTTGCAGTTGCAGGACAATGTAGCCCTGTATTAGTATATCTTGATTCATAAGATAGAATACATGACATTTATGTTTATTGTTAACAATAGGCCCACCAAAAGCATTTGAAAACGTTAAGTTTTTAGTATTTATGATTTCCAACATATGAGAAGCACATGAATGCAGCATGATTCCGAATGGCCAAACTGCATCTAAAAACAGCTCTAATGCTATTGTCTGCATACAAGTTGTGGATTTAGTCTGCTCTGGATAGTGGGTTGAAGTTAAATAATTATGTGATTGCTGTGTTCAGTACAGGTTTAATCCGTGAGGGATAGTAGCAGTACAAGCAGCACTTTCCTTGTGAATGGAAATGGTCTTAAACTGCAGTTGTACCATAACTGACATTTGACCATAGGCCCGTTTGCATATGTAATGGAAGGAGTCATCTATGTGTGGAATTTTAACCTTCGTTAAACCTCTGGGAACAACCAGGATAGTTTTTGGCACATTTTTTCAACAGAGAACATCATGCATGTGAGTCATGCAGACTCATTTCCACTTTATTGTAATTAAGGAGTCTAATATGGTCTGGGGTGTACATGTGGACACCCACTGACCCATTTTGGCCACCACTGACAGCTGTGCTCTGAATGTGGTTCACCGCTCTGATTCATTCAGCTTTATCCTTTTCAAGCTGAAGTATGTACACATACACTTTTGATGCTTCCAAAATTCAAAATGTAGAAAATGATTAAGGACATATGCGTTGCACACTCGCTTTGTCCAAGCTAACCAAAACAGTAAAAATGTTAACGTGTGAACACAGAGATAAAAAAGCTGGGGAATCCACTTTGTTATGAACACACTGTAAATTTCATTCACTATCAAAGGAAAATTGTCCTGTCGGAAATGCTGGCTATGCTGCTCTGCCTTAAATTCACTCATATATTGCCAATGCAACCAGTCAACAGACGGTATACTCAATAACATGTAGTGCCTGCAAAACCCTGTTTAAATTGTTTATTTTTGAAGTTGTTTTGTAGGTGATGACTCCTCCCAACATAAAACAAAAAGTTACAAAATTGTCTATGTAATCAAAATCATGTGTAAGAGACTTCATAAAAAACAAACATGAGCACATACATACACATATAGAAGTGAAAGAAACATAAAATTGGCAAACTATTGACCCTGTGATACTCAGCATTGGGTGCATGCAACCTGACAGTAACTGTAGAATATCTACAAATGTCCAATTAAAGAATTATAGCATCTAACAACTTCAAAACACCAACAACTCCTGCATGTTACATCGTGTGCAACCGGCGAGCACTGTCAGGTGGGGCACACCAGATTCCTGACTCTGTTTTGTGAAGTTGTGTGAAGGTTTCACAGTGTAATACAGCAGGATCCCCATCAAACAGTTTCAAGCAAGACTGTATATTTGGAACATACAAAATAAATTTTATTATCCATTCTCTTCATGTCTACATCTTATTTGAATTTCTAGACAATGGCATTGTCAAATAACACACCCAAATTAATTCTAATAATCCTGACAGGTGCAACAATACATTTCTGTCAAGTCCAGGTGTCAAAATTTAACTGAATGTGAAAAGCAATTTAAATCTTCTTCTTTGTTATTTTCAACATAAAAAGGGGAGCCATGGCCCTGGGCCGCAGTGAGAGCTAGGCAGGACATGGCCATGAGCACACATAAACATGGGTAAGGAAGTGGCTTCAGGGTTGAGCCCCGGTGGCTGCAGGGACTTGTGTGGCCAGAGTGTTGGGAGCAGAGATGACAGGTGATCCAGCAATGTTAGCCAGTGGCTGCGAGGAGGACATTGAGGTGATGCCTAGGAGAGACAGAGGGGCTCATTAATCATTTGGTTATGGGTCATATTTACATACGATCAATCTCAAGTTATACATTTAATTGCAGCCAAAGAAACAGTCAGATTGTGATACAACTTTCTTTGCGGCCATTTTCAGATGGTCCTTTTGCAATATGACCATTTCTTTGGCTGCAAATAAATACAGAGGGCCATTTATTCTGGGCAGGATTACTTACCGGCCATCATACTTGAGGAGCTGACTGGTGTTGAGCTGGCAGCCATCCCTCCTGGAGTGGCCCCCCTTCCCTGATCTTTAACGATGGGATCTGAGAACAAAAAGAGGATGTGAGCGCCTCATAAACCAAATGCATGTGTTAACACAATCAAGCTGAGATGCAGACAGGGTAATAAAAAAAAAAAACAGGAAAAAACAACACTTACAGAAGTAGGGATGATCCATGGCCTCTCTGGCCGTGAGGCGGGCTTGATGGTCATAGCGCAGCAGTTTGTCCAGGAAGTCTAGAGCCTCTGTGCTGACCAGGTGCTGGTTCTCACTGTGCACAAACCTCTCCCACCTTTTGCGGGAGTGTCTAGAGAACAAACCAGGGATCAAGTGTTAATGTGGAGGTATTCATTAACCCAAATCTTGGTCAAAACATTCAAAGATACTTCATGGAGATCAAACAGCTGCAATGGTTTACCTTCCGAGGATGTCATTGAATCGTGGATCCAATTCAATGTTGTACTTGTCAATGTAGTCGTACAGGTCCTCAGTGCCGAGTACTTTCGCAATTCGCACGAGCTGAAAGTTAGAAAAACATAATCCAACAATTAAAAGAGTACAGTTGGAAATTTGTCAAATCATTTGAAGGGTATGGATTCCATTGCAGTTTATAGTGTTTTAGTGAATTAGGTAGTGGGTCTGTATGGAGGGTATACATTGTCAATAATGAGGTAATTGTGGGAGACTAATAATATAGGAATAAACATCTTGTTAAATTAGGAATGTTCAGGTTTCATTAAATATCTGTACAGTTTGAGACCAAACCTAACAAGCGGACAACCCTCTGTAATTGGTAGGTTTTATTGCCTTTTGATGACAACAAACTTTCCTTCATTTAACAAGCAAAACTTAGTTTTATGCTGAGTGTAATACAGTAATTCTTTTTAAATAATTATACACTGTTAGCCCGATTACTAGAGAAACGGAGTTCAGTCTCTGAGCACGGTGTGGTAGTTGTACGAGATGATTACTTGAAAAATAAAATGTTAAAATCAACACTTGATATTGTGTACCAACAGAACTGAAACACCATTTCAATTGCAGTGTCACATAGGCTTAAAGAAACACATGCTCAAATGAGCCATGGAATAAACTGGAAATGCTGTTTTCAAAGTTGCAGTGAAGGTAGGGATAGCCCAAAACACAAACATCACCATACAGGGGACTAAAATGTGTTATGACCCGTGTCCACTGGTAGTCCTACATTTGTCTTTCACCCCTTCTGTTTTACATTCAGTACACCAAACTCCCCAAAAGTTAATAATAAATGTCCACCCTCGCTCAATAACTACTGAGATAACTTTGACAAAGACATAAAATCCCACGTGCTCCAGCAGAGCTGCTATGTGGCCGACTATTCAGTGTAAGAAGAATGCGGTTTGAGTGTGTAAAAACTAACAATACTGTTTTTTATGCAATGTTGAAAATAAATACAGCCCCAGACACTGCTGTCTTTAGGCCACAGGTTTGGGACCACATACACAAAAGACTTTAATATGTTAAAAAGACCCGATTCTTCATACCTGATCATAGTTGTCATGACCGTGAAAGAAAGGTTCCTTTCTGAAGATCATGCTGGCGAGCATGCACCCCAAACTCCACATGTCCAAGCTGTAGTCATACATCTACAAATAATACAGACAAGTGAAAACGCTTGAACTGGTTTCATGACTGCATTTAAAAGATAAAAATTAATTCTGTCTTCTTTAATAATATAAAATCTTAACTGCCATTTTGAACAACTTGTGTAAAACTGGCATGACTAAACATGTAGAGGAAGAGTACAGGAGCCTCACCTGGTAGTCTACCAGCAGTTCAGGTCCTTTGAAGTACCTGGATGCCACTCTCACGTTGTATTCCTGGTTTGGATGGTAGAATTCTGCCAAACCCCAATCGATTAGGCGGAGCTGGAAGTTTAAAAAATTGAGTTTTGAGTGTATTTTTTAAAACAAGTTGTGATTAGCTGGTATCACAGCAAAGACACGAGGAAAAATGGTCAGTATGTGAGACAATACCTTTCTGTGTTCATGATCAATCATTACATTGTGTGGCTTGACATCTCTGTGCATAATCCCCATACTGTGGCAGTAATCCAGAGCCTATCAGGTAAAAAGGAAAAAAAAAAAAACTGTTAAGACTATACACTGAATGGAAGTAGAGTTCGATATAATGTTTCCAGCAAATATTAAACAACCAATGCAGATTAAAATAGTGTAACAAATCAAGCGTACCAAAAGTTGTTTTTCTTACCTTTAAAATTTCGTACATGTAGAACCGTATGTCAAAGTCAGATAGGGTTTGATACAATTGCTGTAAAAAAATAAAAACGTATGAGCCATTTGAAAACAATTATTTCATATTAGCATATCCCAAACTACAAGTCAAAAAAGCACTGATCTTTACCTTGAAGTCTGTGTTGTTCACATGTTCAAAGACCAGAGCAGGGGTTCGGGACTAAAGAGAAAAAATGTACACGTGCGTTTATGCATGATGCTTTGTACATATAAAAGTCCTAAATTCTTACAGCGCAAAAAGGAGAACAAAATTACCACAGGATCCTTGACGATATCTAACAGTGAGATGATATTTGGGCCACCCCGCAGATTTTCCAGGATCTTTATTTCTCTCTTGATTTTCTTTTTCTTGACTGGCTGTGAACAGAAATAGTCTTGTGAGGTACATGAAGTGACAAAATTATTACCGTATTTTACTAAAGAAATATTTGCAAAACGTATAAATTATCAGGATACTCAATTATCTCCATACCTTCAGTATTTTGACGACCACTTTTTCATTGTTTGTGATGTTTATGGCTTCAAACACTTCACTATATTTGCCTCTCCCTAGTTTTCTGACTAGCTGATAGTCGTCTTGGTTCCTAAAAAAGAAAACACCACAGTGAACAATGCTCAGAATGCTTGCCCAACACAGCAAAACAAAATATGCTAACAATTCCCCTTTGCCTTACCCCCATTCAACAACATGGGACTCATAGTCCCAATATTCCCGAGGTCTCTGTGTGTTTACATCAGGGTAAACTCGAGAGCGGCTTGGAACAGGGCCAGACATATTCTACACAGGATCTTCTTTAAATCTCCTAATACAAAACAAACAAAATCAAAAAAATGTATTCCTTAAAATCACAGCAAAAATAGATACAACTGAGAAAACAGTCAAATCAAAAGCAATTTCTGTACAATTGTTTGTACACAAAGACATCATAAAACTAAAAATAGGTGATATAAGGTAAATGTATTATAAGACAACACAATACCTGGGAGGTTTCCTCCAGGATGATGGTGGTGATAGATGAATCGAAACAGGAGCAGTTGAGATGCCTTTATGGTAAGAAAGCTACATGGGCATACAGATAAAAAACACAGTTAGTCTACTACAGCCCAACTATTCATATTAGTTCAACAACATATGCAGAACCGACAAATGTTAATCAACGCTTAGGAGACATTTTAACATGAAAATGTTCCACCACTGTTTCACAGGATGTTGATCTGAGTAAGTTTCAAATGAAAATACAAATGTCTCCCATGCTACGGGAAGGCAGCAAAAATACCTTACAAACTAAAATATCAAGATGTGTTAATTAAATAACACAGACATAACTAACGTCTAGTGTGTCTGTTTATGGTGGCGTGTGGAATATAAAAACCTGAATGTTAAAAGGGGGCATCCAACCAGTCTAATCAGGAGGTACCGGGTTCAATACAGTCATCACTGGGTGTTACAACAAGGCAGTATCTCCTGTTGAAAATAAGCATAAAGTAGGTTGATTAAAATCAATGCTGTCAATTAAGCAAACATGAGAAAACTATGTGAGCTACCGTATGCCAGCCAATACAGCTAGTAAGGCTTCATTGAATTAATCAGTTTAAGAGACGCATCCAATCGACAAATGGTCTTTCTGGTACGAAACACTTGTTCAGTTATAGCCAGTTTGCCCGTTTAGTACTTTAATGAAAAGGTGAGTGTACGCACAAACCCTCTGTGGCCCAAGGCCTGCTCAAGAGCAGTGGAGCTAACAGCTAGCTATCAGGCAAACCGGGCAGCTGGTTGGGCTGCTAGCTAGTTAGCATTAGCTCGTCAACAGCAGAGGAAAAAGCCGGTTGGAAAGTCACAACTAGCTCTCGAGCCCATTATGGGACTGTAACGGGAAGAAATAAACAACCCGCGTCAAAATGGCCAAAAAAAATAATTTTAGTGGTCATTATTAATATAGAGCTAAACATCAAGCTTCGAAAAAGACATTTCCTAAAGCTAGAAAGTGCTAGGCTAGCATGCTAGGGGAGTGAATAGCCTACTGGCTGGCGAGGCAACTGACTGACAACGCCTTGAAAAAACATCCTACAAACACTGTGTTCGAACAGTAGAAAGGCACCGCGGGTGTGTTACTTGTTCCCAGCTTTTCTTCACATATAAAACACTCAACGGCAGTTCCAAACCCACGACGATTTGTGGTTAAATAACACGATTACCTCTCAGCGTTGTTGGGACGTCAATATGGCGATGCTTAGGATCAAGAGCTTAGTACGAATAGCCTTTCCCGCAGAGGGCGCTCTCCTTTTTCTTTTTCAGGGGGGAGATTGTAGCTCCCACTGCCACCAACAGGTTTGACAGAAGCAGAAACTTTTATCTGCATATAGCTTTGTTAGTTTTTTTTAAATTTTTTTTTAAAAACGATGTGTTGGTGGATCTCATTTGCCCCAAACTCACTGTTCATTTCCACAAGCAGCATGCACATTCGACCACCACAGGCCCTGATTTAAGATTGTTGAGGGCAGATATTATTCAGTGGGACTACATAACTTAAATTTATATACAATAGTAGGAATACAGAAGGTACACACATGAGATTGCAATTCATATAGTTTCATAACTCATTGCTTTTCATCACCTGATTACTGCATTCCTGTGAGCTCCATTTCAGGATATTTCTACCAAGAGACATTTCTGTAGACTAGTGCTCAGTAGGGCCTGTTTTAAAAAGGTCTTTGTTCAGGCAAAATATAGGGCCTCACTGGGTAAATGGACAATGGTGAAAAAGTGACAGAAAACAATACATGTTCTGTGGCATCATTTATAAAGCCAGGGGCATTTTCCTGAAGTAACCAACCACCTGTAGTCAGTACATAATGGAGAGAAAGAGTAATCCTTTCTGTGAGTTTGAATGTTGAGAACATTTCTTTTCATCTTGATTTGATATAATGAATAGGCTCTTGTAAACTTATCCTGTAGCCAAATTGTTGCTCCTCTGCCTGCAAGTCACGCACTGTTAAACACACAGAAGTAGTCTTTGACTGCAACTCAATCTGGGACATCTGGTCGAAATCTATAATTAACTAGGGCAAGACCGATTAAAGGTGAAAAATCAGGATAAAGCAGTGCACATAAAAGCCTAACAAGCCTAACTTGCTGACACAGTAGACACTGCTGGGGACCAAAGTCAACAATGAAGCTGTAAGTTTTTGTATTTTGTCTAATAGATATTTGTCCTTTCAAACATCTGTCATTGAAATGTATTTTAATTGCCAGCTGCAAATGACGCCATAAAATTTGATATAAACGTGCATTTCAACCTTTAATTAATTTAATTAACTAATTAATATTTGTTTCAGCTTCATGTGTTGTGTACTTCTTCTGTTTGCAACTATGGTGGTAACAGCCCCAATCAGAGGTAACCAAGCTGAAGAGAGGAAAACTAATCAAATGTTGTTTTGAGTTTACTCAACTTTTGTAATGCATGTTTATAATTTATTAAATACGACAGCAGGGATAACACTTTTTCTTGCTTTCTTTGTTTTCAAGCCCAAAGAGAAAATGTGTTAAGCTTCTTAAATGGTGAGATTATTTGTGTTATTTTATGTTTTTTCAAATGCAAAATAGTACTGCTCTTTGAAATCAGATGAACAACTGTTTAAATCACTACTGTGAACTCTTATCACCTAACCTGTTTATCACTGTTGTTATAGATGCACTTGCCACAACTACTGAAAGGACCGTACCTGCAAACATAACAGGTCTGTGATTCAAAATGCTACTATCAGACATAGTGAGATATGTTCAGTTTTAAAACAGGAAGGTCAAAGTATATCCCATATGGACAGCTCATCTTACCAGATCCTCAAAGTACTTTTTGTTCCCTAAGAACATGTTCTTAGCACAAGAACAGGTCACAAAAGAGAAAATAACAGAACAGATATGGTATTTGTGTTGCTTTATCGTTGAGCTTAATCTTCAGGGTGTACTGTAGCAAACACTTTTGACATTATCTGATCTTATATACAACCAACCCAATTATTATCACCATGTATTTTCTCACGTCTGCAGCACATAGAAACCCTCCAAGTAAACCTGTGAAAGAGCAAGATTCTGAAGGTAGGCCTACTTTTTTGTGCCTTTTTCCTGTTAAAAGAAATAATTACACAGTAGTGCAGTGGATTATACTGTGTATATATATATATATATATATATAATAACTAAAGCATCACTTTAATTTCCAAATTGTCCAAATTCACAGATATGTCAGAGGCAACATCTATAGAGAGTTTTGACACCAATGGATTTACAGGTATGTGGGCTTTATTTCACATACAAGTGTAGAAATAAAAATAAATTTTATATGAATCAAACATTAAGTGTTTCAAAACCTGAAGTCTAATAAAAATGGGAAATAACTTTTTCTCTTTCCAGATGCATTCAAAGACCTTGACAGCCATGAGATCATGATTCCTAAAGTTGTGGAGAAAGATAAGGCACCATCAAGGAGGAATGCAGGAGTAGACAAAGACAATATGGGGCCGACGGATATGAGCAGCAGGCTGGTTCGGGACCAGGGGAGCAGAGAGCACAGTGGGCCACACTGGGCACACCAAGCAAGCAGAGAGCGGACTGATCTTAACAGTGAGGAAAGAATGATGGTGGATGCTCAGGAGGCTGAAAATGTGTCAGAAAAACAAGTTATCCGTTTAAGCGGAGACCGAGTGACTGACAGGGCCAGTCTAGGCACCAGTGTCCAAAGAAAGGCCACACCAGGAAGAGTTTATGGGTTAAATATGTTGGTCCCAGGCCGAAGCAGAGAACTGCTGGATTGGGATAGTCTGGAGGACAACAATGGCAGACCTGCTCCAGTGGGCAACAGAGGAGATACAGACTATAATGGTAAGACCAGATTCTTTACATTACATAAAACAAAATCCAACAATTATGCTCTGAGCAATCAAAGGCTGAACAATTGATTTCAATATTCCCATAGAAACCAGAGAATTTATCAGCTCTGAAACTTCTCAAATAGGTAGGAACAGTTCTTTCTTCCCCTAGTGAATATCGTAATGACATTGTTTGATTACAAACGCATACAGTGACTGCTTCCCTGAAAGATCTGTCAGTTCAAGTAATTCTCTTTTCACATGTGCTTTAGCACCTCCAGAGCATGTGCCCAGTAGCTTGTCTGTTCCAGCCAAGAGCCGAGCCTCCTGATGATCATACGAAGGTCTGTTTCCCCTGCATTTGAATCAGACAAATGTTTTCTGGTTATATCTTTATCCACCCAGCCTGGCTTAGGAAACAACTCCATGACATGCTGTTATGTTTACCACATAATGCACATTTCAATTAGTTACATTTCATCCCCATCTAAATAGAAGATGAAATGGTTTCCTAGATCTTGCTTTGTTATCCATCTGGTATGAATGTAATGTTGAATACCAATTGTTTTTTCCTCTCTTTTTTCAGATTCTATTTCTTCCTCATAATGAGTCAGGGGCCGCCATCTGTTGAGTCATAGGAGGCAGACAGGCTGCTTCCAAATATAGTTGCTTCTGGGACTTTTTCATCTAAATTTAGATTTTTACATGTATTTTTTTTTTTATCATGTGAACAAATTTAAGAAATAAAGAGGTTTTGACAATTTTGTGTTATGCTTACTCATGGAAACTGGTTAAACAGAGTAAGCTGCTGCAGTGTGATATTTGTCATGAAGATTGTGGTGTCAAAAATGTCAGAAAATGAAATCGTAAATGAACACAACAAGTATTTTTGATGATTTAGAACAGAATCTATCTGAGATTGAAATGTGTCACTTTTATCTGAATAGTCTTCGTATATGTTCACTGTAATGTGAAAATGTGTAAGCAATCTCCTGAAATATAAATACAAAAAGAAATAAAATGTAAAGAATGCATCTTTTTCATTTCCCTGGTTTTAAAATGTGGTTTAATTTATAATTAGTTAAATACAAATACGTATTTTAAGACAGCTTAAGAGTTACAAAAACAAGAATGTGATACGTCACATTCAGCACAACACAGTACTCAATGACTCAATTACATGCAAAATACACACATGTATGTGTATGTTATTACCTATAATGCTGTAGCAATATACATGGAAAAACAAGATGTATGTAGAAGAGTGTGTAGTTCAGTTACAGCTTGAGAAAATAATTACAGACAAAACATTGTTGGGTTTTTTATAGTTGTTTCATTTCCTAAAGTGCTGAAGCTCACTGTACACATCTGATTGGACTCCGTGTAACTCCTACAAAAAGTCAAAGCAGTTCATCATGGAAACACAAATAAAATATAAATATAAGAAAACAATTTTCATATTTATTGTCTTTGAGGCTTAAATAAATAATAATGTTCTGCTTTACCTGGTAGGGAGATTCTGTGACCTCAGTTACCATTTTCTTTGATATTGATGATGGCAGATTTCTTTTACCTGCTAAACATTTTGAAAGCATCAAAAGTTACTGCCCGCCTGCCTTATTACCCCCCAGCATACTCACAAATTAGCAGCAATACACACAAAGTTAGTGCTCACCATCATGAGAATCCCATTCCCTCCTTCTCTTGTGGTGAGTTGCAAAGCAGAACACAGAAATGGTGATGAAGATGGTCAAGATAATATCAGAGGCAATAATGCCCATTACAGACCCCATACTTATCACATAACAGGAACCACAATCTGTGAAAGAGAGGGGTTGTAACATAAAACCAAAGCACGTAGCCATCATATTCCAGCATATTACAGGAGCAAAAGGAATGCTAGGTACCTTGCTGTGCTTCTGCATATCCTGAAAGACAAAGAGTTAATAAAACTTCACATACCGGTAATAACAAGAGTTATTATTGTATCATTGCTGCAATCATTCACTGTCAAAACACATATAGAACACCACTCACCAAACAACGAACCCACAATACAAAGAGCGTCAGACATCTTCTTGATGTTGGTTTCTGGTAAAAGAGGAAATGAGAAGGAGAGGTTGACGGCCACCGGCCCTTCTGTTCTCTTTCAAATGGCTGTGTTGTCGCACTCATAAACAAGATGATGGAAGACAGACGTGGGAGGGCTTACAGATAAAGAGCTGTCCGCAGGCAATACTGGCTGTGTTGTGAGGGCTGTCAACGAGTGACTGTGTAAGGAGGAGGTGGAGGGAGTCCAATGAGAGAAGAGGAAGCTGGTGATTCTGTGTCTTCTCTGTAATGTCACATTCATGTCAGGGTCTCATATGAACAGAAATTCCTTCACTCTGTCACATTTGATCATTAGGGTTCAGGCCTTCTTTTTGACTTTTTAACACTATATTGATTCTTCAAATTAACTTGTACAAGATAAGGAGCTGTACTGTATAAGGTCAGTTTCATAATACCTGCAGTTTCTGCAGAAATGCACGTGAATGTATCTGATAGAGCATTTCCTCATGACCTGTGGTTTAGTGCCGACAGGCAGTCGGCCACAGTCACTGCTGCCTAGTATGTGAGCCATTGTTAAACCACAGTTTTATCTATAATGGTACTGTCAGTGAAATGAAAGCAGGCCATCATTGTTTTGTCAAGGAGACCTTTATGTTTCATAATGTTTAAATACAAATGACAAAATTTTTCAAATGATGAATATATAAAATACAGCATATGTGTGTACAGTATGTGTACAGAGCATAGGCCTACACAGACAACTACAACAACAACGATAATAAAAATGTTTATTAATATAGCAAAGTGCAGCATATCGAACTATAAAACTAATTAGAAAATAAAAAATAAACGAATAGTACAGTAATCAAACAGAACCATGTGTAAAAAGTTTCATATAATTAAAAACATTTGGAAAATCAGGAATAAAAGTTAACCACTTAATAAAGATAAGGCTAAAAAGCGATTTAAAGGAAGACAGCTATTTAACAAACCCTCTCAAACAGGTTGCTCCAGAAGCTACTGTATACTGTACTGTCAATAGGAAAGGCATCACCCCCTCTACAGAGGTGGAAGAAGTACTCAGATGTTGTAATTAAGTAAAAGTAGTAATACCACTGTTACAAGTAAAAGACTTGCATTCAAATTTTTACTTTACTTAAAGTACCAAAAGTAAAGGTACTCATTATGCAGAATGGTTCATTTCAGAAGAATGTACAGTTGCAGCTGGTAAAGGTGGAGCTTTTTCAATTTCTTCATTTACTGCTGGGTAGTTTGTGAATCACATATAAGAACAAGAAGATCAACTTTTGGGTTGCCAGGTTGTGAAAAATCCCTTTAGCTGGTGTTTATCTTCTTCTAGCAGGACACTTTATTTTTCTTTTTAGCTTGTTAGTTCTGGAAAAGAGCTGCTGGACAAAAATCTAATTATCAAAAGCACATTAACATTTATAATTTAAAACATGATGGACTGTTGTAAATAAATGACTTACTTATTAGGTGAGAAACTCCTGACCTCTTATAACTTTATAAATGCCTTGACAATTAATGACTCACCAGCCAGATTTTTCATAACCTGGCAACCCAAAAGTCATTCTTATTAATATCTTAGACTTGATCTATAAATAATTAGCTGGACTTAAACCAGGGACCTTGCAATTATACAGACATACTCTTAAACCCATAGCCCACCAGGCCCACCAGGTCCCCCAGGTGAGAGTATCATTAAGAAAACCAAAGAAGAAAAAGGGGGCAAAAAGGATAAACAATGAAAGCCTGGGGATCTCAGGCAGCCAAACTCAGTTTCCTTTTTTAAATCTCTACTTTTATTATTTGTTTTTACTGTAAAGCACTCTAACTGTGTTTTGAAAGGTTCTATATAAATAAAGTTCTTCTTCTTATTATTATTATTGGTCCCAGAATTTAACCTTGAGACACAAGTTATAGGGTCTGTACAGGAGAAAAGAATTAGAAAAAGAAGCTGTATCAACCAACTGCTGGTATTTACTTATGATGCAATGGTATATTGTGTCAAAAGCTGCCCATAAGTCCAACATTAAAGAATAGATCCATCAACTCTGGGCAATTACAAGCTCAATGGAAATCCCTCAACCTCCTTGGAACAGCTACCCAAATGTTGTGAAAATAAGAAGAGGAAGTTTAGCTAGAAACTTTCCAATCCAACCCTATGTTGGCCCCTTGAAAGAAATCACTCAGGGTTATCTATTTGAGAGTGTTTCCACTGCAAAGACAGACTACCTCCGGTTAGTGATGAAACATCACAGTGCACCTATACAGGAGGTAGATCAGACAGATATTACAGATAGATATTGAACTGGCTTCAACAACACACAGCGAGACTTAACATCATCTGCCCCAAATCTAATCAGGTCTCCTGTGTTGTGTGTCACACTGCTCAAATGTCACTTTTGCACAGCATGATAAAAATAAATACGAACAAGTATTTATAAGAAAAAAAAACACAGAAAAAAAAGTTTCGAAAGTTTTGAAGCTTTCAAAACATATAGAAAACAAACATGTGAACCAACCAACCACATGCAAATGCACAAAAATAGGATTTACTGAACACTGAAACATTTCTACTTTTGTCAGTGAATGTTAAAGTCCGTTATATAAATCTTACCAGACATGGACGTGTTCTATACATGTTGTTTTTTTTCTCTTTATGCATTGTTAATTCAGTGGTTTGTCAGACATACACTGTAAAACATCTATGTAAAATCACCGGGTCTGTCGTTTATTTTTTTAATACAGCTTTTGACAATGGAAATATTACATAAAATCTTCAGGGCATTGTTGTATTTAGACATTTTGCTACCAAAAGTTAACTGCAGGGGGTGCTGTATGGTGTAGTTACAGTGCCGATGTTTCAAGAAACCGAGATATTTTATTCACAGGGTTGGTAAATTTGATTGACAGACTTTGAGTTTCTTTTGAACAGTCTGACACACCTCTTATATATTAGGTTTTGCAAAATAACTCAAAGCAGATAGCTGAAGAAGTAGCCTATACATAAAGTGTTCTAAAGCTGTTATATAGGCCACTAAAACGCTTGCATATCCAATGAATTGTATGCAATACTTTAAAGTGTCAAATGACTTTGAGTTTTTATATAGTTTCTGTGAATTAATAGTTATGACTGTGTTTATTGTACATTTTGAAATATATTTTTGAAAAACTGGATCTAAAAAAATGTAACATAATTTCACAATGTACCGCACCATCTTTAGATTAGCTCTTGCAGTTGGCCCGGACATTCATATACACTTTGTTAGCTGTGAAGAAATGAGAAGAAAGACACAAAGGGAGAGAATTTAATATCTGAAAATAGAAAGTTACCAAAGAAAGAACATAATAAGGGAGTGAGATGAATATTGATATTATAGACCACAGAAATATAGGAGTAATTAAATACAAAAAATAAAAGAGGCCAAAAAGTTACAAATGTAAACAAAAAATCTTATCAACATAAGAGAGAAAAGCTTCAAAAATATAAGCATCATAATAAAACAGGAGTATGTTCTGAAAGGCCTTTGGGGGAGCAAGTACTGATCCCTGATACATCTTTTTGTCTACATTGCATTTACTGTAACACACAACACTGCAGATATTACACTACAAATATATTATTCATTTTAGCCCCATTGCCTCACCATTTTCTATCTTCTGACGCCGAAAGCTGGCACATCGGTAGGTGACAATGACAATGATGAGGGTCAGCAACACATCTGTACAGATGATGCCTGCTATTGTCCCCGGCTCAATCCTGTAGCAAGACACAGTGCTCTCTGGCAAACACAGGGAAACGGTTTATGACCAGACAGAACGAAAATAAGAGTGGGATGGAAAATGTGAACACAGAACTGACTGGAAAAAATGATTCATCAGGTGTCACTGTCTAGTGCATCTGCATTTTGTTTTTATAAATGTTAACATTCATGAAAATGTAATTTCAGAGTTGTGTGTGTCCTCTTTTTGTTGTACATACCTGTGAGCGCTGCAGCCAGGTCTTAGAGAAAGAAAAGAAAAAAACATGAAAACATGAAAAACAGGCTTTTTTTTGCTTTTGATGCATGCAAGGCATTTGTCAGTTAAGTTTCTGCCATGCAGACATGTTTGTGGTTTCATTTTCCTGTGTAGGACCACCTTAATATCTGTGTGTGTGCAAGAAGAGGAAAACAATATAAACGTACTTACCGCAAAGAAAAAGTAGAAGAACGATTAATAATTTGTTGTATGCCATTGCCAAGTTTGTCCACACAGTTATGTGCTTTCTGAAAGATAAAAAGAGACGTTTGTCTTCAAAAATTTAACGTGCATTCAATAAACACACACACACACACACACACACACACACACACACACACACGCGCACACATTGTGTTAGAATTTCATATCCTTCAAATTTCATTGTATTTGATTTCAGTATCAAAGTTAAATCAACTGCAAACAGTTTGAGACAGTAGGTTGGACCTTTTTGTTATCTGCAGTACTGAAAAAACAACTCCTGTTACACAGTAAGTCATAAGTTGCTGCGTAGGCATTTGACATAAAGCGACAAAAAAAAAGGAAATCATTTCTCTAAAGTCATTCAAATAGATTGAAATGAATCTCTATCAACTGCATTTATGTGACAAATTCTGTATTCACAGTTGTATAAAACAAACACTTCCCCGGATATCCTGGTTATATATATTCAGTCTAAAACTACATCCAAAACTTGACAGACATGAAATGGTTAAAAGTTGGAATAAGGAAGAGAAAGTCAAGAGTTAAAATCCTCAAACCTGTTCTGATGTCTGGAATCCAAAAGATGAGACGTGACTCTAGTTTCCTACTAGTGTTTGCTTTTGAGGGCTGATGTCAAAATTATCTTCCTTCCTCCGCTGGGCGGAAACACTGCCTGTTTGTTTTTGTGTAAACTCAGTGTGGGTTGACAAATTCATAACAGCTGATTTAATTGCCCAATTACTGATGGTTTAACTGTGACAGAGGAGGTACAGGTTAGAATAGAATAGAGTAGGATACACTCAAATGTCCCTGAGAAGATTGTCTTGGACTTCGTACTCCACTTCTAAAATAACGAATTAAATGACACAATTCACAGACATAAAACCAATACTGTGGTTAAACAATTAGTAACAAAGTACATTCAGTGTTACACACAACCACACAGCACATAGCTATTAAACAAATTCCAGCACAGCTGCATCTTTTACCTCTCTTAAGTTTAAAATACCAACAAATCTAGGTATAAAAAAAGTGTGACGCTGTTCTACATCAAGTAACTTTATATCTCCTGCCAGAGGGTTATTCACTGCGGAGAACATGAGCTGGATCATCTTGAAGGCCTGTTTACTAAGACACTGCTCGTAGATTATCTGCAGAGACATCATCTTGACAGAATGTGCACAAGTGTGTGGGTTGTTTACATGCCACCCCTGTGTTCTAACTCTCGACTCTTCTGACACTTTACTCAGTACACGGATACACTCCCAATGACATTCAAGGACTCATGCTTTGATGAAACACATTTTCACACAACCATTTTGGCTCAATTCCTTCACCTAGCCGGTCAGCCTATCAACTTGTCTGCTTGAAAATTCTCAAGGGTGTTAACTTTGAGACAATACAATTGACTTTTTCTGTGGCATTAGTGTTTACAACAGCAGATGGAGCTGTGACTACATGGACAGAATGCATCACTACAGATTGATGCCTTTGAAATTGAAAACTTCATACTAGTGAGAGTTTCACACACTTTTGTTCTTCATTACACCCCTGCTCTTTTTCAGCTACCACTTCTTTCTTTGGACTATAACTGCCTTCCAATGAACAAAAAGGCATCAAGGTCCAGTCTCATCTAAAATAATAACGACTAAATTGGGAAAAAAATCCAAATATACAAACCACATAATAGCTAAATAGTCTTTATAAATAGATTGTTTCCACAGTAAATGCATTGTCCATAACTTTAGAACAAAAATACATTTACAGTACCACATTCAACATCCCTAGTACAAACTGTACATAAATAAATAAATACAACCATGTATTCAGTAGGATGTTGTGTTCAAAGCCACAAGAGAGAGAAAGCTTTAACAGTTCTTTATAAAGCAGCCATACCATGTAACTGTCAACTATGTGCCTGGGAAAACTGACATGTAACCTATATTACAGCAATTTTGTCCTATACAGTACATATACAGAGCTGTATCGCCAGGCTGTGGTGCTTAGCCAGTTTTTCTTTGATTATTCCTTTGTTTTTTTGTTACTTCTGTTACGCGGAGAGGAAGGACCCAAGCGCAAGAACACAGGCTTAGTGGATTTTGTAGGTAAATGGTTTATTTGTATGTCGAGCAGGGAAAGCAGTATGGCAGCGCCGATTGGATCCGGACAAAGGAATGGCCAGGCGGGGGAAGAGCAGGTGGACAGCTGAGCAGGAACAACCAGGTGAGCTTAGTCGCTCCGGTGAAGACTGGCTGCAGACAGGTCGACGAGGAGGTGAGTTTCTGAGACACAAGGAGTTCAGGATTCATGACAAAAAACACACTGGAAAACATTCAAAAAACTAGATCTAGAGACCGAGGAGCTGACTACCACATAGGTGAAGCAACAAACTGGCGCTGAGTAGCTGGAAGACCAGGGCTTAAGTACAGAAGTCCCTTGATGACTGGCAGGTGTGTAGGCTGGTAAAAGTTGGCAAACCCCAGAAAGCGCTGCAGTTCTTTCATGGATGTGGGAGTTGGCCACTCTGCCACTGCTCTAATCCTTTTGGGATCTGCTCATATTTGCCCCTTCTCGACGACATAACCCAGAAAACTGATGGAGTCCACGTCAAACTCACATTTCTCCGCTTTGACGAATAGCTTGTTCTCAAGGAGCCGTTGAAGAACCTGGCGGACGTGCTGGGTGTGCTCCTCAGGGCTGCGAGAGAAAATCAAGATATCATCCAGGTATACAAATACAAAACGATCCAAGAAATCTCTGAGAATGTCGTTCACCAATGCCTGAAACACAGCGGTTGGTGAGACCAAAAGGCATCACGAGATACTCGAAATGCCCCAAGGGGGTGTTAAAGGCAGTCTTCCACTCATCCCCCTCTCTGATTCTCACCAAATGATAAGCGTTGCGGAGGTCCAATTTAGTGAAGATAGTGGCCCCAGAGAGTGGTTCAAAAGCTGACATGAGAAGGGGCAAGGGGTACTTATTCTTCACTGTGATGTTGTTTAGACCTCGGTAGTCAATTCAAGGGCATAGCGACTTATCTTTCTTAGTAACAAAACCTGCTCCTACGGGAGAAGAGGAGGGACGGAGAATTCCAGCCGCCAGTGAATCACCGATGTATTCCTCCATGGATTGTCTCTCCGGATGGGAGAGGTTAAACAGACGACTGGAAGGTAGAGGGGCTCCTGGTAGCAGATCAACAGTCATATGGCCTGTGAGGAGGTAAAGACAATGCTTGCTTCTTGCTAAAAACTTCCCCTAAATCATGATACTTGGGGGGAATTAGTGACAAGTCGGGGACCACTGAAAGAGTCTTAGTAGGACTAGCTGAGAAGGTATGGCGGGCTGAAGACAGGAAGAATGACAGAACCGTGACAACTTCTTCCTTTCTTTGTTGTTACGTTTTGTTTCTTTTTCTTTCTGTATTGAAAAACATATATAAATTGCAAATAATCAGAAGACCAGAAGAAGAGGTAGGATTTTAAGATTTTGTTATCAATTTAGAAGTCATGAATCTAGCCCCTGAATCTGTCCGACATGCTTTTAAGTTATTTTTTTCTTTTACATCCCAGTGGTCCTCGGGCCATTTGTCTCTTCTTTGGGACAGGGAAGCAGCTTTCAGTGTCTATGTTTTCACCTGACAAACTGACAACCTGAGGCTGTCAGAATCTGGATTCAAGATTTCAAGATTTTCATGTAAAAAAAGAAATAAAGAGAAATCTTAGAACACACCATTTCACCTTTCACATAGTATTTTATCTAATTTCTTATTTGGTTATCCACTTTTCTTCCATTTACCCTTTTAATTTATTCGTCTGGACTGCCTTTTATTTAACATTTGGCTCACTTGTTATTTCAGTTCAGTCCTTTAATGCTATGTTTAAGATGCTATTATATTTCTCCACATTTTACATTTGTTTGGTGATGGTTTATGGAGCAAATAGACACTCAAAGTTTTAGTCATTTGGTAAAAGAGAATCATCACTTTGTTCCAATATGATGTCTTGATGTTGGTGTTTCTTCTAGATGACACAGAGGTTCCTGTAAGGTCGTGTCTAGACAGGGTACCTACAAGAAAATACATTTTATTAAACAGACAATCTACAAGCCAAATAAACAAACCAGTAGCCCAACTAGCAAAATTCGAAACACAGGAGTGGAACTTGCTCTCGATCTCTTATTGATTGACAGCTACATTAATATATGGCGTAACAAGTTATGTATGTTTTCTAAAGCTGAAAATATTTTGTTCTATTATGTGAACATTTGAATTAACATTGGAGTAAACTATGATTGTGACTAGTTATGATTGGACCATTTGTTTATCTATTTTACTTCATTTTAGCATTGTGTTTAGTATTATGTTGTTTTATTATGTTGTGTTAGTCCTGCCTCTTTTATTGAGATAGAGAACAATATTGAAGATAGAGATTTATTTACTTTTTCTCATTTAGTATTGCAAAGGCAAAACATGTTTGATTGATTGGTTGATTTATTCATTTAATGACTGACTGAAGTACATTCATTCTACTGTAATTACTGTACAATTTTGAGGAACTGTACTTCATCACTTCTATTTTGCTACTTACTTCATTACATTTAAGGCAAATAGTGTTTTTTTTTTTTTTTACTCTTTACTTTTTACTCCACTACATTTACAGCTAAAGTTACTAGTTACATTAATCACACATAAACACGAGATCATCTTATACAATATGATACATTATTGTAGATTGAACTACCAAACAATGAATTAGTTCAAATGTGCTCAAATTACTTCAACCTGGACCACTACTACAACATTAAAATGTTCCTTACATGTCATGACCCATTACATTTAAAACTTAAATATATTTTGTTGATAATACTTATGTGCTTTTCACTTACATGAAGACCATGAATTCAGGTCTTTTACTAATAAAAAGGTATTTTTACATTATGGTATTGCTACTTTTAATTAACTGATCTAAATACCTCTTCCACCATTATCCCTAATCATGATGTACCTTTGTGTTTATTTACTTGTAATAGCTATTGTTCACGTATAGCTAATAACTGTTTATCACATCTCTCTACTTGGTTTGACATAACAGTGAATGTGTGGCTTCCCCTCTTCTAGAGGGCGTGGACCACAGCTGGGGGTGGCGATGGGGAACAACGTGTTCTCTGTGTACAAGCAGCGATAAGTCAACAAGCCAGTCAGACTTCAGGCAACCAGAAAATCACCGGTCCCTCCGGCTCTGTAAATCAATTTACCCCGCTTTGAACAGACTGGTGACCAAGAGGACGACCTGTTTTCCAGACGACCAGATTTCAAAGCAAAACTCCTGTTTCTGACATGCACTTTGATAAATGTGAGTATGTGTGCTTTTAATTTGTTTGTTATTGCTGGTGTCTTATATTTGAGTATATATGAGTGCAGCTTTTCAGCCTAATGTTAAATGGCCTGACAGTAATGACAACAACTTAAACTATTACTTTTTACATAAGTCAAACTTTACTTTAGTTACTGTATTTATGGACAACAGTGCTGCACTTGTTTTCAACATCCATTAATGGGTTATTATGTTAGTGGCAGCATTATAATAATTTTATTTATAAGCCTACAACATTACACACATATTTGTCCATCTTAAACACATCTGATATATTTTCTTTTGACTTTATTTAGGACTTTGGATCCTAAATGTGAATGAAATGAGCCTCTGTAAACTCCCAGTGTGTTTTATTGTTAGACTGTGTTTTCTAGCCAATAGTGCAATAGGTATTTTAGATAAAAAATTCTCTGATAGTGTACAGTTGAGTGAAACTTAATGTACTAGCCTTTCTCTCAGTTTTCGTTGAATTAAAGCATAATTCGGGTGATTCCAAGAGTCAGGACATTTGGGGAAACCCTGATACACCTCCACCCCAGTTCGCTTGTTTTCATTTCCCCTTTTGATTAATGCCAGACAAGCAAACTATGTGATGTGACAACTTAACTTTCTTTGTTCATGCCTTCTTCGACACAGGCCTGAATGATTACAGATTTTGTCGTGTGTGCTGGGTCTGTTAAACCACAAAATGAGGAAATTGGCTCTGCACTGCTTCTTTCTTTCTCTGCACAGCGAGCCAAAAGAGAAAGGTTGTCGGAATCCCCAACCTCCCACGCACATGACTCAATGTCCAGGGGTTTCCACAACTCCTATTTGAATGTAGCGCAGAGTAGCCCAAAGCAGTGTGGGGGCAGTTGGTGTAAACCCCAAATTCATATGTGTGTTGGGCCAAGATGTCTTCAGACTCTTGGACAAGCCATTAAAATCATTTCCTCACTTCTAGTTTCCCTCAGCTGATGTGTCACAGCAGACTGTAATGTGATGAGCAACTTCTATCGTCTGGTAATTCACTCAGCTACTGTTTAATATAGATTGTGTAGTTACACATTGCAACATTACATCATCTGTGAAAAGGCCAAAGGTGGTATTATATTGTAAAGATCAAATGAGTCAGGTAGTATAGTAACACCTTCTGAACTTGAAAATGAAACTTGATGTCACTGAAATGTACTGACTGATGTCATTTATTCTGATAAAGTGACCTATGATGTGGTGGGGGCACATCACATAAAGGGCATACAAGGGCTTATTGTTTAGGGCAGGTTTTCAACTAGAGAGAGAGAAGACACGACTAACCAACAGATGTCTAAACTGGCAAGTCCATGAACTCACATTTCTCTCTCACAGGCCGAATTTGCATTTATTTTTTTTTTCAGAAGTAAACCCTCTTTGTTTTTGCTCTGGCAAATAGAGCTGTCTTGTCCCTGTGTGGCTTACCACAGCAGTCAACATTCACAGGCTTTAAATAAAAAAAGAAATGACAAAAGAACATATCACTCTTCTTGTGCCTCCCAGACATGTAGGTGCAATAGAAAGCACAAGGCAACAACACGTGTGGAGGTGACGTGCCTGTGACACACCAAAGGCAGGAAGATGTGGTTTGCGTTTCTGTTAGCGTAATGGAGCGAGACAGGAAGATGTCATAGAAAATAAGCCGTGGCAATCCCATGTTGAAGATTTTCTGATGAATCTGTCTGGTTTGCATGGCCGCACGATCTGTGTTCCTAATGGAGGAGGTTTCTCAGAGCTTTATCTTTGTACTGCGGTTCCACAGACAGGGTGGAAATATCACTTTATCTTTCACGTGTAGGGTGAAGTTTTTGAGGAAACAACCTGTGTGGTCACATCATGTCTGCTGGAAACATCAGAATTCTGTTTTGTAATATTTTTTCCTATTTCTCTCATTGCCTTTACCTGTTTAATGGAAATGATACTTTTGTATCAGAAGGGGTAAAACACACTCATAGTATAATGGATTTGATATTGATGTACTTCATCTAATGGAAAGCAGCATGGAGAAACTGAGCAGGCAGCATCATCCAAGTGAGAACATTTTAATGTTATTATCTCACTCTGAGAATTTGTTCACACCTGCTTAAAATCAATAATCTCAGCTTGCAACATGATATATATCTCATTTCTATGGTCTCACATGTGTTGGCCTACATTTGTAATATTTGGTTTATTGACAATAAATATTACTGCTCTAATAAAGCTAAGCCCTTCTTGATGAGATAGAAAGTAAAATTGTAGATGTACTACAGTGAGAATAAACAGAAACTAACACTTGAACACACAGAGAGGCTATCAATACTCTACATTATAATCATATATTACATTTTTTATTTTCTACTTACATATTTTGTAATTCACAAAAAGAGGAAGCACACTTGATAGTGAAAGTCTGTCTACATGTTATCATGTCCCAAGAGGGCAAAACTAATTTTGTAGTTTTGGATGAGGGATATAGAAACAAATAGTGCATTCATTGATTAGCTAACTATTCTGATAATTGATTGATCCTTTAAGTAATTTTTCAATCAAAAACGCCAAACATGATTTTGGTCCAGCTTCTCCAATGTGAGGATTTGCAGCTTTACTCTGTTTTATAATGTTGTAAATTAAATATCTTTTCGACTGTTGGTCGTACAAAACAAGACATTTGAAGATGTCACGTTGGGTTCTGGGAAACTGTGAGGGGCATTTCTCTCTATTTTCAGACATTACATAGACCAAAGAATTAATCAACAATTGAAAAAATAATCAGCAGATAAATGGATAATGAAAACAGCCCTAACTGTTTGCTATACAAACTTAAGTAATTGCCAATATCTATCACATGTGAAAAAAAAATATGACCAAATAGTCATTCCTTTTGGCATTTTTTGTCTTCTTCAGCGCCAAAAGAGAAGCCGTGTTGCACTCTGCCCACAGTGAAGAAACTCTTGGAGCAGAAGAGAAGGCGCGAGACGTCCTCTGTGCCACCATCCTGCTCTACGGCCAGCACAAGTCCTGTTCTTCCAACTACAGTAAGGCAGCACATAGAGCAGCATCTCACTAAATATTATTATCGTAAAGATGTGATTGTTTATGATTTCTCTTTTTTTCTTTCTCCCAGCAGTTGTCTTCATCAGAACCATTTACCTGTACAGGTAAGAGTAGGACAACCTCTGCACAACACTTAAAGGATAAGTCTGGTGATATTCTATATTTTTCTTATTGGCAATAGATCTCATGAAAAGACTGACACTAACTAATATGTGCGTATCTAAAGCCTGATAATGCTTATTCCTCTGTGCCATGGAGCTCCACTATTAAAAACACACAAATGAGCCACACTGTTGCTCTGGGTGACATGTTCCTTCATTTTGATGAAAATGGGCACTGTAGTTTATTTTGAGTCAATTCCACATACACCGTCCTGTTGATGGAAATACTGGCTAGTGCACCAAATCCATGGCAGAAAACAGTCCCCAACAAATACACTATTTACTCCTGTTGGAGTAACATTTGCTAAAAGCTACAGTGCCCAGCTGATTTAGGAAATTATTTTGCCTTTTTAATAAATGAAAGTGTCTATTTGTGGCCTGTTTATTATTAAGATTTATGTCTTCACTTGGAACGAATGTGCTTGGAGCTGAGAGCCACAGACAGCGTAGAAACACATTGTTAGATTTGTTGACAATAACAAAAATGTAGAATATCACCAGCCTTGTTCTTCTGTAAATGATTTTATCTTGAGCATAAAGTCGCACAGAGTAAAAGATATTACTGACTGAGTCATCAGTGATGTGAATAATAATAATCCGCCCTCTCCATTCTAGGTGCATCAAGCAACTACTCAGACATGGCAGTGAGCTATGAGCAGTGGACTCCAGCATCAGAGTCTACACTCAGTTACTACACCAGCCATCCAGGATCCAGCTATGCTGCAGCCTACGGCCTCCCAATGACATCTGAATACGGCACACAGCAGCAGGTCCCAGGATTTGGAGATACAATACCTCAGACATATGTAAGAGAAATCCCTTTGCCTAACATGTTGTATTTGTTTGTAAGTGCATAATTGCCTTTATGTTGTTGGCTTAAATTAAATCCTGCCTTCCTTTGAGCAGGAGTGCCCGATGACAGTCACGGATCCCAATATGGCTTCGTCTTGGTCACTTCTGAGTCCCAGTCAGACCGCACAGCTGGGTTTTGGTTCGTCGATGGATGCCACCAAGCTGGAGGAGGCCAGGATGCTGCTCAATGGGATGGACTACAGCAGAGCCACTAGGCAGGATGAAGACGGAGACACGTGAGTGCACACACACACACACACACACACACACACACACACACACACACACACACACACATGCCACAAACTACTCTGAACTGTTAGTTATTCAGCATATTTTGTGAAAGAAGATTCAAAACAATACACATTTTCTTCCTGGGCTCGCTTAAACCCCCGCTTCTGATATTACTGAGTTGTATTGTGTGAATGTGCTTATGTGATTGCACAATTTATTTACTTCCAAAGAAGTTTCGTTTTCTGTCAAGAGCTAAAAGTGAGAGCCACGTGCAGTTTGATAATCCTAAAAAGACTAAGAAAACCAAAAGATGTCAATCAGTCAGCCACTCATGCTCGGTGATTAGAAACTCTGATAAAATGGAAAGACAAATTTAACTGTGAAAGGGAATGGTGTGAAACTGGTTGTGGGGATTACTACGATTTTCCAGCCTCGTTTGAAACGGATTTATCATGTGCTCTTGATCTGTCAGCATCCTGCACATCTACACTGCCAAGGGGCTCAGGGAGTGTGCCTTCGCTGCTGCAGAGAGGCTGAGGGATGTCGGCAGGCTTGATGCCAAAGAACACAAGGGGAAGGTATGAACAAAAATAGTACACATCTTAAAAAGTGTGCAAATTGCTCTTCTTAAGTATTTTTTTTACCAGAAACATGAGCACAGGATTATCATTTCTCAAAATAAAGTTGTATAATGAATTTGCTTATGCAGACTGCTTTATTGGTGGCGGTGACGGCAAACCAGCCAGAGATTGTGCAAGATCTGCTGTCATTAGGAGCGGACATCAATGCCTGTGACGTTAAAGGACAAACTGCCCTTCATCTGGCTGCCCACTATGGCTTACCTGGGGTTCTGCAGGTAAAGGCGCAGGAGTACTGATTTGATTTGGCACGACTATCATAGCAGGTCAGAAAAGTTAGCTATGCAGAGCAGACCTTAACTGTGATTTTTTTTGCAGGCAATTCTGTGTAGCAGGCCGTCTGTCAACCTAGAGGCCCGCAATTTTGAAGGTAATTTACTATTTTGCCAGTTGTTATTACTGTGCAAATCATTAACCAACAGGGAAGTTGTGTTAACATAATTTGGACCAGCACCAATGCAAAAATATTTACATCATTGGAGCCTTAATTCAAATGTTACATGTGTCTTCTTCTTTGCTTCAGGTATGACTCCTCTGCACTGTGCAGCCATTTCTCACAGTGTCACCATGAAGGCTCTGTCTAGCAGTGGGCTGGCAGATATTAGTCTTCAGACCAAGGCTGCGGAGAAGCTCTCCTGTGTGCAGATGCTTCTCGGTGCAGAGGCGTCCCTCCTCAGCCAGGTACAGCATAGATCTCTCCCTTTTCTGAGTGTCTCGTGAGCTGCTTTGCCAAGACATAGGCCTAGATCCACAGATGTGTCACAGAACGCTAATAAATGAATGAATGGACAGATTGGTAGCCAGTAGGTCAGCAATCAGTTACAGAAACATCAAAGTCTGATATGTTAAACCCTGACCTTTCTGTCAGAATGTACAGTTCATAGGGGAAGTGCCCAGGTTTTATCTAACCATTATGATGTCATACGAGCCATTTCCGCCCCTACTCTCTCTTTTGTTTTCTCTTTCTTGTTTGACAATTAAATGTCTCAGTCTGACTGTGTTTTTTTTCTCCACATCACTTCCAATTCTCCAATTCCAGGAAATCAAAAGTAACAAGACTGTACTGCACTTGGCTGTAAAGGAGGGGAACATTGATCTGGTGCGTTATCTGCTGAGTATTCCCCTGCCCAACATGAAAGACTTTGTCAACTTGAAAGTGAGTCCCACACTGACACAAAACTCAAAACTGGATTTAAATATGCATGTGTTTGTGGGTTTATGTGTATACATACCTGGCTGTAAACAGTCTGAGTCATGCAGCATTTTCACTTTTGCCATAGGCTCATGGTCACACAGCTTTACACATGGCAGCTGGTCTCCATGGTAACCCCCACCAGGAGGAGATCCTGCGGCTGCTGCTGAGCAGAGGAGCTGATCCCAGCATCCGCAACCTGGAGAACGACCAGCCAGCTCACCTGCTGCAGAGTGGCCTCCAGGGAGAGCAGGTGAGCTGCCCATCATTTTAACAGCCAGCCAGAGCCATACAGTTTAGCCCTGCTGTTTCAGTTTTTATCATGGGTAATTCACTATCATCTTAATTGATCTTTTCATTTCTAGCTTAAGCTCATGCTGAAGAAACGAAGTGCTTCTTCTCGTCGACGTATCGTGTCCTTGCAGGACCAGGAATGATTTGAATCACTTGTAATCTCCATTTGGAGGGAAAGAGTCTTTAAGATGTTGCCTCTGTTGAGAAGGGGATTTATTGTTACATGGTTTTGGGAGTCTCTGGCCTATATATTGTTAACAAACTAGTTTGGCATATTAATCTCTAGATATAATTCACATTGGATTAAACAAATGATGCTTTAAAGCATAAAGCTTAAATTACCTGTGATTTAATGTCTGTAAAAATGTAGTGCTTTATTTATTTTTCACTCCAAAATGTGATATCCTTAAAAGAACCTTTTCACAAAATGCTCCTGCTGTTGCTGACAAATTGGCATGCGTTTAGAATTCTGACCATTAGAGACACTTTAATATATGTATTTATTTTTTTGTCAAAATGGGTATTTCACATTTTGAAATGAAAGCCTTTAAATGAACAGAAATGAACAGCATTAGTAATCTTCGAAAAGATGGTGCTGTGGAAGGTGGAGTAATAATCATTTTCCTAACAGGCCACACTCCCAGTTTAATGTTGATTTCTATGAAATCGTTTGTATGACCTCCAGGACAATGTCCCTGAAACCCCCCTGACTCTCTTGTCAAAAGCCCCATCATCAGTTTATCATATTGATACACTGAGTGATGGTTTTGATTTCAGTCAACATGTGTGGCTTATATCAAGAATGCTTGTGTTCTTAATGAGAATAATCTATCATATAATTGAACTTTCTCTCTGTATGCATCATACTTATGTGCGTAACATCAGGTACACATTGTTTTCTGTGTGGAAAAAGAAACTGTATTGTTTAAAACTATTTTGTATTTGAAAGTGATTGTGACAAACGATGAATGTTCTTATCAGAGACATTACATAAGTGTGGTGACAAATTCTGACTAACTGTACATTTTACTCATGAGTCATAAATAAAAATACAGAAACACTGCATTTAAAGTTCCATCCAATTGTTTTAATGTTCAGGGCACACAAAACAATATGTAGCCAGATGTAAGACCCACTCTGGCTACTGACATTAGCAGGATGGATACTTAAGGAGTATTTATTTTTCAAGCTCAATTTCCACCAGAGTTTACTGCCATGACAATGATCCTTAGTCATAGGTGAAATGAGGTCTGGATTTGACTCTAAATTTGAGTAACAAATAAGATTTGAGCTTTCTCTCACTTATGTGTCATCTCTGGTATTAGACATTCTAAATTCCTGTAAAGCACAAAGGAAAGATCAGTGTCATAAGTAAACAAATGACAATATTTTTTCATTTCTACATGACATTCACTTCATTTTAGATAATTTCAAGCAACATAATTCTTAATTCAGATTATTATTAGATTATTAAAGACACTGACACAATCATGTTGAGAAGACAAGACCTTTATTTGAATCATTGGTCTCATTGTTTAGCTTTTAAAGATAATACTTGTATTTTTTAATGCCTTTGCCTTAGGTTAAAACAGAAGATATGACTGATAACAAAACCCCAAATCAACACTTTAATACATATTTATTATTATATTTCAAAGCATTTTCAAAATAAATCATTACTGAATGTTGTCTTTTAATTTTCACCAAGATCTTATGCTAGCTATTTAATTTTAGCACGTTATATTTGGTATATTCTATTTATTGGTTTTTTCATTATTTTGTCATGCTATGTCTTTTAGAAAAATAAAGGCAAAAGACAGTTGTTACAATTGATCAGTGCATGCAAGTCTTTGTTTCGACCTGGAGATTTTGTTTGTCTATAAATATTTAATCATGCTCTTAATTTTATTGTTTCACAGGAGTAAAATGTAAGGAAGAGAGACAACAACTGTTGTATTTGTTTAATTAAAAGAACCTTATCAAGTTTCATAGTTGGGAATATTTTTTTCTTCTTTTTTTTTTGTCTTAGACACGTGTTTAGCCCCAACATTCACACAATATTGAGCAATCTATAGATAAATATTTTGCTCACTTAAGACCTTACATAATTCAGTGGGAGACTCAGTGAAACTAGGTTAGGATGCGTTGGAAAACCCTGTTTTTTGATCATCCAGCTGGCAGCGGTACATCAGCCATAAGAGGAATGGCCATGGTGTGTATTCGCTGGCGTGGCTTCTATGACGACTTCCTCTCCTTCAAGTATATACTATATTTTCTATACAGTTTGAGGAGGTACTGCAAAAGAAAAGGAAGCAAATCAGAGAAAATTGCAGAGAGAAAATAAAAATGTGTGCATTTAAGCACATAATGACCCTAAACAGTAAACAAGCTTACCCTCTGTCTTTGGAATTTGGGTACCAGATGAGCTGGACCTGCAAACAGAAATAAGGGAGGAAATTAGTACGTATTTGTATTTTTTTTATTTAATTCATCAAGATTACTGATTATGAAATATAGTTGTGCAGTTTGAAATCTGTGGCCACAACTTCAACTTGGATTTGGAGTTGAAGCCACAGGGTTCTGAGGTAATGGAGGAATTAACTAACCAATAGGCAGCTTTTTGTCCTGTTCAAACAGCAGCTCTCATCTTTCTGCATGTCTTGCCATACAAGCGGCATGCAATCAGCTGAGATTATACACTACCAACACATGAGGAGTGTGATGCATACGTAAAAAAATGCTTTTCAAGAGCAAGCACTGAGATAAAGAGAACGCGAAAGCACGGCCCACATGTGATTTGTCACACAAGGGTCTGTGTAAACTCTGTGTTGGAAGTGTGTTTTGGGTTGTGTATGCAGAACAGGGAAGGGGGTATTTAGAGAAGAGGCATCCAGGGCAGGGGAAATTCAGTTTTAGTCAAAGAACAATACTGGAAAAGATGTTTTTCCACACTGGTTGGGTACCCCCTTCAAGTCAAAATCATACAGCATGCACAGGCGGATCATCCACTAAACCTTGCACAACTCTTACTTGGATGAGGATTTTACACATTTTGTGAATTTTTTACCTGTTTGAGGAATGATAGATTAGTTACAAAGGTAGAGGTGCTTATTTAAATGTGATAAAGCCTCTGTATTTAAGTGATATGTCAGAGAAAGTCTAAACTTACTCAGGGCTATTAAAATGCCAGAGACAAACATAATAACAGCAAGGATAACCCCTGTGGTTCGCAGTGTCTCATAATCTACAAGGGACAAAACAGACGGGCTTAACTAAACAAACCCATTGCAATTGGGAAACATTTGATATGTTAAACATGGTGCTTTTGATTTTTGAAATCAGTAGATGGTGTAAATCTTACCATAATCAAAGTCACTTCGGTCTGGAAACACTGCTTCTGCAAAGAAAGAGTCTGGTCAGTTATAGAGCCCAACAAATATGTGTGTTATGCTGAGTGCAGCACCAAGGACAGCAATAAGCTTTAAGGGTATGTGTTCAGTTCAGCACAATGGACAGCAAGGTTTGCAGCTCTCCAGATCTGCAGGCTTGGCTTCACAACTCCTCAGGAGTATTTTTTCCCCCCACTTAGATGAGCTCAGTGCAGCATCTTTGCTCAGCAGAAAATGATGCACCATGAAAAAGTGGGTTACAAGCCAACAGCAGGGCATAGGGGTATCATCACAGCAGCATAGAAAAAACACAGCTTGAATAGAAGAAGTGTTTGAAAGGTGATTTGGAGTTTAACCACTTGAAATGACAGCTGTTTACTAGTAATGTCACACTGTTAATGAAGATTTCTACTCTTGACCAATACAACGATTCATTTTGCAAATATAAGTGTGTTTCAGGCTACAGCTTGTGTCAGATTGTTAGGATATCTGTTCGTCAATAATGCTGCTTGCACGTTGCTGAAACCTCACTCCCAAGTGGCAGAGCTGGCAGTTTGCATTTCTTTCCACCGTTTTCTCTCTGCCACAAAGACTGCTCAGTTTGAGAGAAACAAGCGCTAAAGTTCCGTATATCTTTAGTTTATTTGTTCATCCCAGTTGGGAGTTTACTGAACAACTCCCTTTGTCGTAGCACTGATCCATGCATCAGCAGTAAATTGGCTCTTGGCACTGTAGCAACAATGCAGCAAGCTAATTAACTACATAAAAAAGATGGTTTGAAAATAAAACTATGAATTTTATTAATCCAAATTCAATAATATCACAATATTATCATGCATATAATAACCAAACAAGTCATTTTTTTCTCAGCTGAGACAATCTGTAGAGCTTACAATCGTTTAATGTATGTTACACACTTAAAAATCCTATAAAAGAAGAAAAAACAATCAAACCTGTGGTGGACATGGCTGCACTGTAGAGATGTAGAAGAGTTCCGTCTCCCAGAAATTTTGCAGGTTGCTGGGTTGCAGTTTAAGATTGGATATAGCTGGTCAGGACAGCAGGAAGAAGTGCTTCAGAAGCTTTACTGTAAACGCAGCAGGGACCCTCTGGTGGCCACAGCAAAATATTGCATTCACAGCGGTGTACTCCCTACAGGGTGACAAATCTGCCAGGATGTGGACTACGGGGGGAAGTGGGTTGCCACAATAGCCCAAAGCTAGAATAAATAATAGGGTAAACAGCTAATGTAATCTTACTACAAAGTAGACAATTAAATACAACAATCTACTGATTACCATAGTCTTGTGTGGTGTGGACTGCTGCTATAATGTGTGCATAGTGGCTTTTGCTCGAAGATTCCTTAGTTTCTTTTTACTATATAAATATGAGCTTGCATACCCAAAATGCACCAGTTTCTGTCTCGTGTGTTGGCGTTTGTGCAGTGCAGTCAGCCCCTTCCTGCAACTTCAGGGAGAAAATGTAGGCTGCATATGCAGCTTCTACATTCGCAGAGGCTGCCAGACTCACTACAGTGGAAAATCTTCCAATAAAATGCACCAAATACAGATATAGGTAAAATGAAGTGCATTTCTTTAAATACAGCCTTCTCCAAGAGCTGCACAATGCAGCACATAAATCATTCACACCCTTGCCGCTGGTAGTTACTACTGCATGAGTAACTGAACAGTCTGCAGCGTCAGCAGAAGCAGGGGTGCAGCACAATAGAGGGCTGTTCACTGGTCTACCTCTAACGGCAGAGAAAACGAAAGAATGATGCGTTAAAAAAGAAACAAAAGAAAGAAACCTTTCCAAGCATTTCTTTTATTATTTTGCATCAATCTGAAAGTCACAAAAATACAAATGATAATCACACTATTGCTACCATATAAAGCTGGCACATTATCTAGTAACAAGTATTGATGATAAAAACATTAAAAAAAGAAAAAAAAAAGGATCACAGTAACATTATGAAATTTAAGGAAGCTTCATGTTTTCATGGAGAGATTGTCCTCAGCTGTGATCAACATATTTGCTGCCATCTAATGGCAACAGTCAGTAACACTGTGAAGAGGAGGTAGGAGATAAGTTTCATTTGTTCTGAACAATCTTTTTCAGCTGCGTTGATGCAGGAAATATATTCACAGATGTTTGTAAGGCACTTACCAGATCTCCACTGCTCTTTGCCTTTGTGTCTACTAAGCTGTAGAAAGAGTTTTAGATTACGGCTTTGTAAAAAAAAAGAAAAGAAAAGGCAATTCATCTTCTCGATAGGCATTTAACATTCCTACTTATTACTGTCGAAGAAAGAAAAATATTTACCCTTTGGAACACCTGATTCCACATTGGGGCCCCTGGACCTGAGGACAACAGTTAGTGAAACACTGCAACTTTACAACTGCATGTAAAATAAAGGGCCTGTGCAACAAAACGTTTTTAAAGCTGGAAGGATATTTTATTTATTTCACTGAAAACAAAACTCTTCAAATTTTTGCAGATAAGGGTCTGGTTTGTTTAATCTGACTTGATTTACCTTGGTTTGTCACTCTTTGAACAGGTACACTTTCGGCCTGTTTGTAGGGAAAACACAAGACACAGTCAGCGGTGTACCCCTAACCGCCCCTTCAGTGCTAAAAGAGGAAGACGTTGCTCCAGGCCTTTATTGGTACATGAATACAGTCTTGAACTTGTGCCAATAAGCCCATCTGGGCTGCAAGCCTTGGGAGGATTTATAAGCTTGCAGCTTATTGGCTCGAGCTCAAGACTATATTCATTCATACCTACCCAGAAAAATTCAGTTGTTTAACTTTAAGACAGGAGCCAGCATGGTGAATAATTTCCAGCTAGCAGTATTTATAATAAGCGCAAGTCTAGTTTTAACATTTAACCTCTTTTGTTATGTCATTTAGACCCACTTCAGTTTGCCTATAAACATAACAGAGGCACAATGTTTCACAAAACATCTTCCGCACCTCAGTTCTTGTTCTTTCAAGTCACCAACAGAGCATCTCTATCCATGAAACCATGCCTGATCTATCCAGTATTAGTACAGAGGCTCTGCAAAGCTGCATCCTGCCTTTATTGTAAACAAGTAAAAAAAAAAGCAATTCATAGCAGAGTTGTTGTCTTTACAAATACTCTGTTGCCATGGGCTTATATGGCCTTCGACTGAAGGATGAAACCTAAAGTGATCAAGCAGCCTATCTGACCCCATAGACAGCCTCTTTACAGATGGAGTCTGGCCAGTGTCATATAGGTTAATGTCGTTATAGTATACTCGCTAGAATAGTTGGTGTGGCCAGCAAAATAGCTGGGAAATCCCAGACCAGGCTAGCGACCTACATACTGTCAGGACTAAGAATAAAGCTGTGATCATCGTGAAAGAGAACACTAATTCTTTATTCACTTACTTTGACACTGGGAGGCGCTAAAGGGTGCCTATTGCCATCAATGGTGTTTTTTTTATTTTTTTTTATTGTAATGCAATATTTTAAATGGAAAACAATAAATGTCCAGGGTTTGCTCTCTTTATGTTCTGTTCTATGCTCTGCCTGTAAGACTTACCCCTGCCAGCATTTGATGTTACACTTTCAAGCGCTTCTTAAATCAAGATCTTTCTTCAATCACACAGATGTTCTACTTTTATCAATTCAAATGTATTTAATGCAATCCGTTGTCAGAGTTAAAAACCTAAAAGACCCAATCAGTAACTTTTAAAACCATATAAAGTTGAAGTAAATCCACAGATGTAACTTAGTAAAAAGAGTCATTTTCGTGTTTCTCGAACAAATAACAGTTGAAAATTGGAGAAAAGATTTAGTTCAGTGCTTATAAACTTTACAGATGTAAACAAACACGTAACAGAAAGAAAACATTAACGACCTAGTTGTCTTCTGTAAATCTGTGTATTTAATGATCTGTCAAATCCTTTAGTGGGGTTAGCATGCTCCATGTCTTCTCAGCTTTGGCAGTGTGACAACGATACATTCATCCACTGGTTTGTATTATTTTAGTTTAATGCGACCACTCATACAACCTCTTTTCTTCTAAAACAAAGCCTTACACATATGTCTTCATAGAGTGCAGTTAGGAATCCACATGATGCTGACTCAAAGAAGCAGAGAGAGAAACTGTGGCAGCGTGTGCGGGTTCTAATTAATTATTCATTGGCTGGTTTTGGTTTCAGGGCTATCACTGGCAGTAACATCATGTGCTGGCAGGTAGAAGGAGGAACCTTGGAAGGATACTGCGAGTGAGGAAAGGGATACGGTATAAAGGGCAAATGGTTGTAATACACGGATCATGAGCGCTGAGATTGGGCAAGAAGCTTCAGTGTGCCTCCCTTCCAGACGTCTGAGAGAGACAGAAGCCTGCTTGTTTTGCAGCACCGTATGAATTTGAGAGACTGTGAGGTCAACTCACACATACAGCGATCACAGTGTGGCGACGCCGACACTCAGCATCACACATCTGCTGTGTAGTTAAAGTGGTCGAACACTTACTGACGATGAGGGCGATACCCATGAGGAACAGCACCACTGCGAAAACCAGGCCACCGATTCTCAGAGATTCATAATCTGAAAGGAAAAAACAAATTCAGAGGTCTTTTACCACATGTTGATTCAAGAGCAGCATTGCAGAAACATTCTGCAGCCCCCTAATGGTCATGCTAGGGACACCACAAATTCCTGTGAGCTGCAGTAACCAAAAGAGTAAACAGTATAGTCTTTAACTTTAACTCTGTTGTTGTCTGTCCCAATAAGACTGGATAAAACTGTGCTGAACAAGTCTGGCTTGGAAAAAAAAAAGAAAATGTCTGTGTTTCCATCAATTGTAAAATAAAATCAAGGCAGGCAGCAGTAAGTGTAGGACAGCTTGTTTTAAATCAAGTGCAAAAAAATTGCATACAGTCCAGTTTTTCAGCTGCCAGCAGGCTTCATCAATTCTTTAGTGCCTACGTTCCCAACCTTCTTGGCTTGTGACCCCGTAAAATGAAGTATTGTCTACTCCTTGTAAACATTTCAATTAAAGAGTATTTTTTCCTTCACAGGTTGTTTAATTAAGGAGATGAAAGTACCAAGAACATCACAAGAAAAAAGGCAAAATAGATGAAAGTCAGATAAAAATAAACCGTGAATTTCATGTTAACAGAAATATTTTTTTTCTTCCTTTTCCCTGTTATCACCTGTGGGCCTGAGGAATCCACTGCTTTAGTGATCTTCCATTAAGGCAATACAATACGGGTACGGAGAACACCTACTAAAAATTGCAGATTGCCCAAATAAATTGAAAGATAACAATGTACACAATTGATGGTTGGTATTCATAAAATATCAGTGCAGATTTCGAGTCATTCTGTGCACTTAGGCCTACAACACAGTGGACAGGATTAGAAGTATTTGCAGTGGGATTACTCTAGAACCTTGGGGTGAAAGTTTTCCATCACTTCTGGAAAAACAAGCGGAAAATGCAAAACTCATCTTGACCTCCCAGATGTTTCCTGTGTGTAGCAGGTCGGGTCAATTAAAATGCAGCGTTGATCTGCTCAACACTCACCGTAATGAAAGGCACTGTCATAGTCTGGAAGGAGAGAACAGAGAGAGGAAACAAATGAGAGGCAGATTTAGCCACTGACACACTTCAGAGAGTACTCATGATGTGGCAGCTATTCAGCAGTTTTAGGCCCACAGTCATTCATCTAGTCATTAGCCAGTTTGGTGCCAGTACCGATTTATATGCAGCTTATCTTAATTTGACTTTTCTAAGCTTTTGTTCAAATAATACCCACCTTTGTCCTCATCTGCCGCTGAGACTGTGAAAAAAGAAGCAAACTCATTAGTCTTTATGAGACATGGCGGTGTAAGTGCATGTCAGCAAATGGCAAAATTGATGGCAGTGGGGCAAATTCACTCTCCAGAAAGCGCAACAGAACTCAAAAGGACACACTGTATGATTCCACTCTCCATACCTACTGTGTTTTTATTTTGTTGCCCTGATCTGCGTCACTCTGTGTGCTGTTAGGGATGTGGGAAAGTACAGACCCCTGGGCTCTATCACATCTCTTCTCCCATGTGGATAAACATGTTGGCTGCATTCATGTTATGCTCCAGTCTTTTAAACCCTCGCTAGAAAGTGCACTGTAGCAGCTAAAGCACAATTTCTGCCTTATGTTCAGTAACATCAAGAAAACAAACCAGAATAATTAAGAGAGATAACTTCACTTGGTATAATCACAAAGACACAAAGCAGACATTGTTTATATGAGCGCCAATGTTTGGAGTGAGAACAATGTAACCTTGGAGTAGCACACTGGAGGTTACATAAATACTTTTGTGCTAGGCAACATTTCACATCATTAATGTATTATTTTTTTTATAGCTCTCATTAAATTATTTAATAGACTGAACAGTGTTTTAAATGTCAGACAGTCTTAGTAGTTGTGCTGATGTATAAACTTTGGCAACTGATGTTGAATACAGTTATGATTAACAGTTAAATCCGTTAATCATGCGTACATTTGCCCATTCCAACTTATTCTAACAGCTCATCAACATAAGTTTAGATGCTAAATGTTGATTTTTCAGATACCCAGTAAAAGAATCAAGTCCTTGTTGTATGTGATTCAATAAAGTCTGACATGAACTGTTGAGTACAGTTGAAACGCTGAACTGAAGAATATTGTATACACTCTGCATCCCATTTACTGCAGAGTAAGGGTAGAGTGCTATAGTTAACTTTGACCTCATTATCAGGCAGTAAATACTAATGTTAGTCTCTTCTTCTATGAAGCAAAAACACATGTTACCATATTGGTGCTGACAAGCCTGTGAAAATAAGGTCTGTCTCAGACCTGTGTCAGAGAAGATAAAAAAAAACCTGGAAAATCTGCTTAACATCAAGCTCAACTGGTGGCATGCAGGGCACACAGAGAAACCAACCGAAGCCGAGGACCTGCAATATCAATGGAAAACTTGGCAGCAGTCTGAATAAATGATTATTCAAACTTATTCAAACATTTAAACTATTCTGACATGGCCTTTTCTCACAGCAAAACACTGACATAAAATGATTTAAAATGGAAAATATTAAATGTAAATTATGCCGAAAACAGCATCACTGTAATGCTAACAATAAGACAAGGCATTTTATACACATTTGACCAAAAAAGAGCACATGGCAAGCGGCCATTCCAAATAAGTGAGCAGCAGAAACCCAAAAGTTAGGAAATCAAATGGCCATGCTTTGCCAGTGGCCACTCCAACGCAGGAAACTTACCAGACATTTCCCTGCCAAACCCTGATCCTGTTATACAGACACATCATCTTGTTTAGTGACTTAAAACTAAACCAAAACTACAGAAAAAGGAAGCAAGTGAAGAACACCACGCTCGCACACATCGGTTTCAAAGAGGGAACAGCGTAAACCTGCTGGACATTTAGTGAAAACTCACCGAGTGCAGGAGCCAGCCAGGAGCTGACAGCCACCAACACCACAAGATCCATTGTACCTGTTGATAAGAAACAAACAGACATGAGCCTTGTTAAACAGTACATAACAATAAAGAGAAGTAATGTCTTAATCTGATCATGTATACATGATTTATAGAGGCAATGTGCTCATATTTTGGGCTCATTGCTGTTTTATGAGGGTAATGACGTGCTGGGGTGACAGGAAGTTGAGGCCTTTTCATGTGATTTCCAGATAAACTTTGCAACTCACTTTGTGACTCCCTCCAAACAAAAATAAGTCAGCAACTGAAACTGCCTTGCTAACAGAGAGAAGCCTGTTTTCACAATCTAATACCTCTCAGAAACAACCAAACAGCCAGTTAAGGTTAGTTAGGGCTAGCTGTTGTTTTCCAGAACAGTAAGGGATCAGAAATGGGAGAACATGCTTCATTTATCAATTTGTTTATATGATTATTAAACTGCAGCCAAAAATCATATTGTTAAAAGGGGAACTCCTGCAATAGTTAAAATCAAAGCAGCAGAGGCTGAGATATCCTGACTTTTACTCCCTGGATCCAACATTTCCAATAATGCAACTGAATAAAGTGTTTCATGAGACCCTGATGACATCTTAGGGGTTGTTTCTTTAAACTTTCGAAAGCTCCCTTAAGAGCCACAGAGAAGAATATACTATTTTCATTTGATAAGTAGGTACACATAATGGATTTCATGTGTTAAGTCAGTGGAGTGCCCTTTTAATGAGACCATGCCTAGTAGGGACACAAAGCTCCATCTCAGCTAGACACTACATAAAAGGGTCACGTATGCTATCAGGACATGTGTCTTAATGATATGGCCTCCTGACTCTGGGTAAGAGAAGAGGGTCTATTTCAGGATCAGCACCCAGTATATGGGACTTGGCTTTGGGTGCAAGGCAAGGCTGGTGTTGAGTTGCATGTGATATTTGGTTGGTGGGTTTGGATTGGTCTTGTTCGGTCATCTAGTTTACACATGGAGCACAAACCTCCTGGGGTGTTTTTTTCTGTCTATATATTATCTAAGACATTCTTTGAGATTCTCTTACACGCATATGTTTACAGGCTACAGTTCCACAACCACACTGCCACTCCTGATTGGGCGCAAGAGCTGCAGAAGGTCCACAACTGAAGGCCAGTGCATGGCCGAAGAGCATAGTGGCTGCAGTGTTATACCAATAAATCCAAAGACATGGCAAGAAAATGTAATGCAGGTGCACACAGATTTAGCTCTACACTAGCAGTAAACCTAAACCATGGAATAAAATGTTTTGCATTGCAAAGATCAAAGCCTAGCAGTGCCAAGGTTTCCTTCCCTGGCCCTGAGCACTGGTGGGGATTCATGCATGACTAAAGTGGGGGGTGTGAACATGGAGCTGGAGTGGAGAGAAATGAACACTTCAACCCTGGGATAAGGATTAACAACAAAGGCCTGCCAATCAGGTTCAATCAAACAAATACAGGAGTTATTTTAACAAGAACCAATCCAATAATCTTGTTTGTAGCCTTCTGAGTGATGTAGAGTAATATAATGGGGAGACAGGAGAGAAGCCCATAAAGCCAGATGTAAAAAAACAAACAGATTTGCCTACCATGGATTATAATAAAGTGGGATTAACATGGACAGTTTGTAATTTTAAAAAAGGGTCTTGCTTACATTAACCCTTATGGGCAAACCCATATGGGAGTACATTCACACATATCAGCACTTAAGTGCAAGAAGCTTCTTCAAATTTAGGTTTTTGTTTTCCCAAAACAAATTCAACGAGGTTTATTAATTCTCAAACGTCATTCTGAGTTCAGTTTGTAGATTTTTGAGAAAAAAAGATGAGACACAGACCTTTTGATCATTAAAAACTGTCATCCTGTTCTAGTTCACGTTGTTGTTCTCGCCAATTAGCGCGAGGATCATTTTATAAATTGCTGGCTACAGAATTTCTGGCAGCGCACTGTGTAAAAGTGTGTCACCAAACTCCTCAAACTGCGTGGCATTTCCAGGCAGGATACCACCGCGCAAACAAAATCAAAGTGGAAAACAAGTTGACACAATCAGTGAAATACAGCGGTGAATGAAAAATAAAAGGCAACCTGGGCTTGTTCAAAGCCAAGCTACATAGGCGGTGGCTTCATGTAATTAAATGGTCACATGTTCACACAGAAATGTAGCTGAGAGTTGGAGGTCGGGATACCCAACAACAAAAGGAAAACCTCTGCCAGACAGAAACATGTGGACACAGAAATTCTTAAAGTCTTAACCTGCAGATTTGGGCTTACATTTCTAGCCGCATTGATATGGCAAATGTATTTCAGGAAATTCATTCACTTCAGAGGAGCATGAATTTGGACATTTAAGTGAACGTACCGTGTAACAGCTTCCAATAAACTCTAATGTGTTAAGACGTTCTCTCCGCCCAGTGAGCCGAACTTTGCAAAAAAGTTTTCCACTTGTTACTTCAGCCAGGAGAGAAAATATGAAATGCAAAACCTTCGCTTATAGTTAGCAAAAAAAAAAAAGCTTTTAAAAAAAAAGAATTATTCTGTGGAGGTTCCTCAGTACTCGGCTGCACCAAGTAAAGCTGTGTTCCTCCGTGGTCTTGTCTCAGGAATGAGGGGGGGGGNGGGGTGCTGGTGTGAGCTGAAGTTACTCACTAAAAATTACCCTCTGCTGCTCAGAGGTAAACAACACAAGCAGAGCTACAGTAGAGTGCCACTGAGCAGCCTGGAGACTTTTTCCATGTGGTTTGGTGCCAGCATTGATAATAAAACATGATTTCATAATGAACTGTAAATCATGCTCATTTTCCCCCACAGCCAAATATAAGAGACACAAGCAGCATCAAACAGTGAGCGTGTTGTACTGTGGTGTAATTTACAGGCTTCGGAGAGTGGCTGAGCACAGGGAAGTTAAGGCATAAACACTAGTGCACTTCCATGGCCAGTGCAGTCACTCAGTGAGATGTAGTTTTCTCTCAGGCATATGAAAACCAAGGTCTCTCCCACACCAAACTGCCAGATTGCCCCCTCCACTAGTAGCAAACACAGAACTGGGTGGACTTAGCTTTGATGGCAGAAGGTCATGTCTCAATACAATTCAGACTATGTATCCAGGGTGTTATCTGTCCACTGTTGTGGTTAGTTAGCTGTAGACATTTGTGGAATTTGTGGAAGCTTTTCTCTCTCTCTCTCTCTCTCTCTCTCTCTCTCTCTCTCTCTCTCTCTCTCTCTCTCTCTCACACACACACACACACAACCCTTTTAAGATGAATTTATTTTTAATTTGGCCTGGCATACAGAAAGGGCTGTACAGGTTTTGTAGAAGTACACAGTGGGAATCACAAATAACAGTCACACAGTAATGAACAAGTATTTATTGGTCAGAACAGTCAGAACATGTGTGTGTTTTGTAAAACACACATTTGTAAACCTAGGAAAGTAAGTAAGACAGGTATAAGACTAGTTATTACTCCTGATTGTTTTGGGAAAAAGACATGCTATAGTTTCCTCCTCCACTAGATGGAGATGTTGGTCAAGAATGAGCTAGATTTTTCTGCTGCTGCAAAGTGAACAATAGAGGACCAGACCACCAGTAAACAACCAAAACCATCTCATGAATCAAGAGGAAGTACTGAAGTATGATGAGTAAGACAGGCTGTAAACAAGCGCCTGTAGCAGAACAACTTCACATTCTTCTTCATCCTGTTTAATGGGGGTAAAAAGCAGGGATGTAAGCCACATTGCACAGCTGTTTCATTCATGAGGAAACAGTTCATGGTTTTGAGAGGAAACAACTTCAGTAAATACCTGTATACCAGATGCTTTCTATCACCGCAGAACAAACATCTCTACAGGCCACTGAAATGAAGAAGAAAAATTGCAGTCAAAGGGCACTGGAGCAAAGTAAAGTCATGTTCACTCAGGCACAACAGAGATTACAAGCAACACTTTGGAAAATTGTATTTTTAAAGGCATATGCAAACACTCGGGAACTGATTCTTAGGGGTATTTTCTTGTGTTGTCTAGAGTGTGGTGATGAGAAAATGCCCACGAAAAGACAACTACTTTGAATGAAGAGAGGAAGGAGGATACACAAAACTCAATTCTCTAAGGGATTGACTTAAGGCTAGAACAGAGAACTAAAGATGAGGGCTCAAATTAATATTGCACCCAGATGAGTCTTAAGTGTCCTTGGATGACAAGCAGTGATTGGATTGCAAGCTTGGTAGCTTTTGATGGCCATGCCTGTCAGCCTCACCTGCTTTTTAATCAGTAATTACCATAGGGGATTCTCTGGCATTTCTTAATTAAATTGGACCAAATGCAATTAAAAACCACACTCTCATTCCTTTAAAAGGGCTCTGTGGAGTCTTTGTTTAGTTCTTGCTGTTAAGAGAATAAGCGGTTGAATGGTCATAACACCGTCCCATCTCTCGCTGATCTGTACTTGATTATTTCAGTGGTCAAATTAAGTTTGCAGTTTACATAACAAAGGACAAGATGGAGTTCAAGATTAAAACTTCCACTCTAACTAGAATTGAAGGTTAAAAGCGTAGACGAGGAGGCAAAGTTGTTATGTTATTGAAACAATTAAAGTTAACATTGGGAGTTGGGGAACAATGTGATGAGAGCTCGTATTGAAGAAGAGGACTATCATTATCATAGCATTAAATGTAGCAATGTATCTTTGCCCATTACATTTATACAGAGGAAATGTTACATTATGCCTTTCAAACACTCACCACTTAGAAAAGTCCCCAGCACTCCAGGAGCCAACAACCACAGTCACATCAGTGGCGATTTTCCCATCTGCAGTCGTCATATCATCTTTGGAGTTGTTATTGTAGTTGCCACAGGCACCGCACATTTTACTGGACAGGCTACTGTCAATAATGACGGTGACCTCCTGTGAAATTGAGTAGGTGACCCGCACAGCAGATGCCCTCTCGATGATCACAGCCCTTCCTGAGATTTGGACAGATAGATCATTCATCACTGTGCTGGGAAGAGACACCTTCCTGCCATTTACCTGGATGACATGAAGAAGGGGAAAGAAGAGGAAAAACAAAATCAGGTGTGATTAAAAAAAATCCACATAAAAACGTTTACTTTCAAGATTAAACTTTTAACTATTCTTTATCCCTCCTAGCTCTTCTCACCCAGGTCACTTGTTGGCTGTTCACTGTGATGGTGGTTTCCTTGAAGAACACGTACACAGTGGCGACAGTGGGAGATGCACCTTTGCTGCAGACCCTGACGTCCACAACCACACGGAACCACAGCTTAGCGGTCTCGTCACACAGAGACGCCACTTCAAATGCCCCTTGAGCTTCGATCGCTCCAGACATGCCATCGAAGGAGGTGAGGTGGCCAACTTGGTTGATGCTGCAGCGGCCCTGTTTGACATGGCAACCTCTGACCCCGTCTCTTACACCACAAACCTCTCCACTGGTGCAGGACAACTTTTCACACTTCACCAGCCCAGAAGCCTGGCACACACACTTGGACTTACATTCTTTGTCCACCACTGCTTGGCCCACCTGGAAACATACATTGTGTACAACATCAAAATCATTTATCTTCCAGGTCGGCAAATAGAATGTTTTACATCTCTATTCATGTGTAAAAGCTATGACAGCAGAGAAAGTATAGAAAGCATTAGTCATTTTTGTATGCTAACTATATGACTTTTATGTGACTACCTTTCAATTGTGGCACAGTTACTATGTATGACAACAAAGTAAAATCCCAGCGTAGTTTTACCGTCAGATATCTGCCATTGTACACACACCCACAGTTGTCCAAGGGAACACATTGGATGCCATCAAAAACAAAGCCGGCATCACATTGGCATCCTTCAAAACAGCTTTCAGAACAAGTAAATGGGAAAATAAAGCTGGCACAGGTCCCACCACAGGTGTCGGCACACACTTCATAGTGACTGTGTGCAGGGCAGGAAACAGCTACAAGAGAAGAAGACATTTGTAAGACTTTGTAGGTGCACTTGAAATATAAAACAAAAAACATGGACAATTCTTTAGCTAAACTACTGTTGTGTGTAACTTACGGCAGAAGGAGCTGCTCCTCCATGGCTGCAATTGCACTCCTGCACTCTGGCAGGCCAAAGCGTAGGCCTGGACACTGTTACACAGAGTACCTTTGTCGCCACCCATAGCACAAACATCAAACACGCAATGAGACACATATACTGCTGGGTCAATTTTACTGTGGCAGACTTTGAATGGCCCATTGGGTGCACTGATGATGCCACAGGAGTCGGGTTTTCCATACAAGGTAGCCTTGGCCTCCTCACATACTGGACACTGGCCTCCACAGCCCCCACACACATGCCCAGGCAGGTCCACCACCCACGCCTTCCCAAAGTCATCGACATTGTTCATTTGTCTGCCGTCGGGAAGTGTGAAGTCATCACCACCATTCTTGTTGTAGTTGCCACAAAGACCACACATCTTACCCTGGTATGTAGAAGGCACGATCACCTCAACATAATAGACAGTGTCATACAGGACTGTCAGTCCAAAGTCTGTCCGGACAATTATGTTGCGACCTTCCTGGGTGACTCTAAGGCGGCCATTGTCCAGGGAGAGAGGAAGGTTTAGAACTTCATCATCCACCTGGAGAGAGGAGGAAGGAGAAAAGAATTATTATGATAAATTTCTGTGAGGAAATAAAACATGCACAAATGTATCTACACACGTGTTTTGGATAAAGTTGTTGAACTCACAATGACTTTCCATGGTATTCCCTGCTGGATGTAAATGACATAACCATAGACCATCACTGCAATCGACTTGGTAACAGCCACCTTTCCATTTCCATACTTCTCATTCCCCTGAGTTACAGTGAATGGTGTCAGATAGCCTTTGTCATCATCACAAACCTTGGCCAATACATAGACACAGGTACCCTGGAAATCAAACCTCTGTCCATCAAAGGAAATGTAATGAGGGTCACCAGAAGCCACACACTTGCCTTGCCCCTCAGGGTGGCAGCCCTTCACTCCGTTTACAAGCTTACAGGTCTCCCCTGGACGGCACTTGGCCTTTTGGCAAGACACCGCACCATTCTCTCCACAGATGCATTGCTCCACACACTCGGTTTCAGGGTAGAAGATGTCTCCTTTCCTGTAGTAGTTACCATTGTAGGAGCAGCCACAGTCTCTCACAGGAACGCAGGTATCCCCACTCAGCAGGTAGCCTTCATCACACTCACAGGCCTCTCTACAGGACCTGCGGCAGGTGGCAAGGGAAGTTAAGCTGGCACAGGTGGCTGGGCAACCCATGGCACACAGGGTATAGTGGCTGTTAGCTGGACACACCATTGCTGTGGGATAGGATGAGAAGAGGGGGAGAGGAACAAGGTAAAGGATGAACGACATATTTTGAAATAAGAGATTTGAAGTATGAAAGCAAAAATGATGAATTAAAAAAAAATGAAAACCCCATCTCAAACTCACGACAGAAGGTATCTGTTCTCCAGGAGCGGATGGTGATTCCTTGGCTCTGACAGGCAGAGACATAGACTCCCACAGCATCACAGATGGATCTATGGTGACCATGATAATGACAGGCATCATACACACAGTCCTCCAGATAAGAAGCAGGGTCCACACGGCTGTGACAATCTCTGAAGGGCCCTGCCTGGTCAGCGATAATGCCACAGTACTTCTGGGCTTGGTACTCTTTCCTCTGGGAGTCTGAACAGGCCTGGCACCATTCCCCCTGGCAGGCTGATGAACAGCCTGGTACAAGGGCCACCTGCCAGCTCTCCCCCAGCTTGGCTCCATTATTGGCGGTCTGGCCGTTCGGCATGGTCAGGTCATCCTGATCTTTTCCATTGTAGTTGCCACACAGGCCGCAGACCGCGCTCTGGTAGTTGCTGGGCAAAGTAACGGTCACTGTGCTCCACCAGTCAAAGGTCACGGTGATACCAGCAACTGTCTCCACTACAGCTGTCCAGCCACTGAGAAACACGACCAGCTCATTATTGTAATCCAGCGGTAATGAAGCAAGCTGCCCATTGAGCTGAAGAGTGGAAAATGAGGGAGGAATATTTTTAGGAGATTATAGATTTAATAATTCTGCCGTCCTTGCTAATCCATTCTAATGTGCAGTTAAATCTTAGTTTAATTAAGTCTGCCTGGATCAAAATTTTAATATGCAATTAAATATATATGCAGAAGAGCATGAGGGATGTCAGAATTAGCACAATGACAGAAGGCATTATCATCCACTCATTTAAATGAGGCGTATCCGTATTAGTATCCGTGCTGTTTTTATTTTTAATACTGTAACTACACAACCTACTGTGTCCTATTTCCCTTCTCTCTAATCTTTTGTGAAAACACCCATATGCTTCACCTTATCCATACCTCCACATTCATACTTACCAGGACCAGATAGGGGTATTCTCTACTGATAGTGAGGGTGATGCCATATATAGAAAACGTGACAGTCCTTGTGTAGGACACGGCCTTGCTTCCACGGTTGTCGTTCTGCACAGTCACCTTGAAAGGCACTAGCCCAGGCTGCTGAGAGCACAGTCCCACCAGCTGATATACACACGTGCCCTGGAAGTCATACCTGTTGCCATCAAAAGTCCGGTAGTGAGGGTCACCTGAGGCTGTGCATGTGGCGTGACTGATGGGGTGGCAGCCACGCTCTCCATCCACTACGGTGCAGCTCTCCTTGGCGGAGCAAGAAGCCTCACGGCATGTCACCATGCCCAGGGTCGTATCACACTCACATAGGCGACCGCAAGCCTCATCAGCCCAGAAGTGCTGGCCTGGCTTGTAGTAGCGGCCCTGATAGGAGCAACCACATGTTTTATCAGGCACACAGACCCCAGCGCTGAGGACGTAACCCTTATCACACACACAGGTCTCCACACAGGTACCGTTGCAGGTCTGCTTTTGCTCAGGGAATGGGCAGGATGGCTGGCATGGGCTGGCACAGTCTTCATAGTGACTGTAACGCTGACAGTTCATTGCTGGATAGAAATTACATTTAAAGGCATTAACCAAAAAAGAAAAACTTAAATATTTGATTGAAATCTTTGATTAAAATTAGCTTCTCGTAAATACTCACGGCAACCAAATTTGTTCCTCCAGCCCTCGATTATTATTCCTTCCTCACGACACTGCTTATTGTAAGAGGCCAATGCCTGGCACAGCATCTTTTTGTCTCCCTTATTCAAACACATATCATACACACAGCTATTCATGAAGGCCTGGGGGTCCAATTTTCCATGACATTTCTGGAACACACCATTGGTCTTGGCAGCGAGGCCCCCGCAGAAAGCTTCCGTCTCATAGAGCTTAAACTGGTTATTGTCACAGGTAGGACAGTTTTTCTCACACGTGTCCCAGCAAGGATGGTCCTTGTCCTGGTCAGGAGTTTGCCAGCTCTTTCCCCACTCTATCACTGAGGAGACAGCTTTGCCGTCTGGATTCTGGAGCTCATCCTGGTAGTTACCGTTAAAGTTGCCACACAGACCACAGACACTGCCGTAGTAGCTGCTGGGCAGCTTGATGACCAGCTCCCAGTACCAGTCGTAGGAGACAACCAGACCAAAGTTTGTCTCCACCACTGCAGTGTTACCACGCTGAGATACTGACACCTCACCTTCACCCAGTTTCACAGGAAGATTCAACAGCTCCCCGTCCACCTGAAGGGAATGGATCATAACAATATATAAATAAACGTACACACTGAAATACTACAGGTCAGACACATCAGACAAGAAACTAAAATCTTACCGTGACTCGACCAACTTGGTTCTTGCGGATAGTGATGGTGTATCCATATACAGACACATCTACCTCTCTGACGTAAGAAACTACTGTGTTTCCCCGGTTGTCATTCCTCTCAGTGACCGAGAACGGCACCAGACCATCCAGATTCCCGCAGGTCTTGGATATTACATACTTGCAGGTGCCCTGGAAGTCATAGTTGTAACCATCAAATGTGTGGTAGTGGGGGTCACCCCAGGCCCAGCACGTTCCTGTGTACTCTGGGACACACACAGCTTCATCCTTCTCAACGCGGCACTTCTCCTTGACCCGACACTTGGCATCTTTGCAGGGATCTACACACGACAATTACGAATTTAAAATTTACTACACATTTATTTGAAAGAGTATTTACTCTGTTAATAAGTTAAGAATAGTTACAATTGTTAATACAAATATACAGTATTTGTGTCTTGCCTGTGTTGTAGCATGCCCTGATTCCTTTCTTGATCATGCATTTGGTGCTTTGAGGGCAGGAATGCTTTTCACAGACAAGGCCTGTCGCTGGATTACAGGTGCACTTTGTGTTACAGTCTTCCTCATACACCACTTCACCAGGCTGGAGACATAGAGCAGGTTCATTATACAAGGGGAAATAATGACACGGACAGATTAAAGAGGAGTCCACACTGCTTCATTCTTATTCTATCACTTTGACACTAGAAAGCCATCATTTGTACATTACTGTATACAGAATGGCTTTTTTGAACAGAGGTGTTGAATTGTACCTTGTAAGTTTTTCCATTCCCATAGCAGCCACACTCAGTATTTTGAACACATATCTGTCCATTGAATAAGAAGCCAGTATCACATTCGCAGCCTTCTGTACAGCTGGTGGAGCACTGGACAATCTCTGTGAGGCCTGGGCAGGATGCAGAGCAGGCGTCTGCACACACCTCATAGTGACTGTTGGCTGGGCATTTCATGGCTGAAATAAATAATTCCAAGAAATGTAAACATGTGCTAGAGAACAGCCTGTTATTATGTTCAATAAATACAATACTAATACAGTATGGCAGATGAGAATAAGAGGTTGATTTGGAGGAAAAACAAAAAAGTGAATTTCTCCTCGTCACTTACGACAGAATGAAGCCGTCCTCCAGTTTTTGACGTCCACTCCTGCCATGTGACAGTTGAAGGCATAGGCTGCTATGCTGTTACACAGAACCTTCCCATCACCGTTGGAAGCACACACATCAAACACACAGTCATCAAAGTATGGCTGTGGGTCCAGTTTACTATGGCAGACTGCAAAAGGACCTTTGGGTTCTGTAACAAGACCACAGTAAGTGGACTTTGAAAACACAGCCTTGCGAGCTGGGTCACAGTTAGGACAGTAATCCCCTTGACAGCCATTTCCACACACCACATTAGGGATGGTGACCTGCCATGATTTTCCAAACACATCCACGCTGTTGGCAAGCTGACGGTCGGGCATTTGGAAGTCATCTTTTTGGTTGCCGTTGAAGTTGCCACACAGGCCACAGACCTTATCACGGTAATTACCAGGTACTGTGACTGTCACATGATAGACCAGGTCATAAGTGACAAGCAGTCCGAAATTTGTTGCTATTACATAATGCATGCCTTCTTTATAGACCAGCACTTCTCCATCATTAAGATTCAAAGGAAGGTAGTTAAACACTCCATTTACCTGAAAGAAGAAAGTCTTATTTAAACAAAAGAACTACTGATGATAAGAATGTTACACTAGTTTTATATCTCTCAGTCATTTCTACCATCTCCCACTACATGATACAAACAATAGATTCCACTGTATTCCAAATACGGAGCCTGGTCCAAATGAAGACCAAGTGTCGTTGCTCACCAGGACTCCAAACATGTTGTTCCTCATGATGAGAGTGAAGCCGTAGACCTCCACAGCGACCAGCTTGGTGACAGACACCACTTTGTTGTTTGTTATCTGGTTCCACTGAACGTTCTCCACCTGAACAGAAAAGGCCACCAGTTGGGTGCCTTCCAGCCCACAGCTCTTGGAGAGTGTGTAGGTGCAGGTGCCCTGGAAATCAAATGTTCGCCCATCAAAAGAGCGGTAATGGGGGTCACCCGAGGCATGGCATACACCCTTACCAACAGGTTGACATTTTAGGATGCCATTCTCTATTTTACACATCTCATTAGGGCCACATGTGAACTTCTTGCACTCCATCTGAGAAAACAGTTGAGAAACAAGAGAAGTGTTATAAAAATCCAACAAATGAATTTCCATACTGCAAGTTCACACTGATCAGTATCATTAAATTGCCACTTTAACATCCGTCACCTCTCCATCTTGTGTGCACTTGCATTCCTCTTGACACTGCCCATTGGGATAAACCACTTGGCCGAGGCGATAGTAGCGGCCTTTGTAGACACAGCCGCACTGTGAGAAGGGAACACAGAGATCTCCACTGAGGATGTAGCCCTCATCACAGGAACAGCCCTCCCCACACCGACTTTGGCAACCTTGAGGAGGGCCCAGACTCTGGCAAGAGGCAGGACAGGACGTTGCACAAACTTCATAGTGGCTGTGGACTGGACATTGCACCACTGTACACAAGGGACATAAAAGACAATGTGACTGTTTTATAATTTACTGGATACATTTTAATTTAAAGTATAAATTCCAAATGTAGGCAGTGATTACAAAGCAACATACAATCCAAGAAAAGGAAGAAACACACATTGAAGTATACAACAAGGGCTACACTCACAGAACAGTATAGATACTAAAGAAGTTTATTGTGTTTATTTCATTTTTCCAATATTATTATTATACTACACTGCTACAGTAAATAATGCTCACTTTGCCTTTTACGTAAATATGTTTATTAAAATGAATGTATTTCTCACCACAGAACTGACTGGTTCTCCAGCTGTACACCGTGGCCCCTATAGCCTGGCAGGCAGATGTGTACGATGTGATAGCCTGACATAGCACATCCTTTCTGCCCTTATACAGGCATACATCATAAACACAGTCTTCAAAGTAGCCAGCTGGGTCCACCTTGGCATGGCAGTCACGGAACGGCCCTTTGGGGTCTCTCAACAAACCGCAGAAATCTCCTTTTTCATACTGAACCTTCTCGGTAATGTCACAATCAGGACACACCCCTTTACAGCCTTCAACACAGCCTGGGATCTCAGCCACTCGCCAGCTGGCACCGAAGTCTTCTGGTGAGACAGGTTTGCCACCGTTCTTTGGAATCAGGTCATCCTGGGGTTTGCCGTCGTAGTTGCCACAGAGGCCACAAACGGCTCCCATGTAGTTGCTTGGCAGTGTTACAAACACAGCGCTTTCCCAGTTGAAGGAGACTTTGAGGCCGAAGTTTGTGGTGACCACAGCGTACCAGCCGCTCTTATACACAGATATCTGTCCTCCATCCAGGGTGACAGGCAGGTTGACCAGCTCATTATTCACCTGGAAAAGAACACATAATTGTATTTATATACAGAGACGGAATATTAAAGTGACTTACAGGAAAGATTAAACTGTTCATATACTAAACATCATGTAGTTCTTACCATAATCAGGCCCTTGTGAGTCTTTGTAATGACAATGCTGTAGGAGTACACCTTGATCTCCACTAACTTGGTGAAGGAAACCACCTTGCTGCCCCGGAAATCGTTCTGCACCAGTACTTCAAAGGGCACCAACTCCGGCTTCTTGGAGCAGAGCGCAACCAGTTGGTACACACATGTGCCCTGGAAGTTAAACTTTGTATTGTCAAAGGTCACGTAGTGGGGGTCACCTGTGGCCTGGCAGGTGCTTTGGGAGACTGCTTGGCACTTTCTTATGCCCTCAACCACCTGGCACTGCTGCCCTGTCCCACAGCTTGTATCCTTGCACTCCACGAGTCTGCTTCCAGCAACACATTTACACCATCGCTGACACCCCTGGTCAGCCCAGAATGACTCACCAGCAGGGATGTATCGGCCCTCATAGGTACAACCACACTGGGCGGCAGGCACACACTGACCTCCGCTCAAAACAAAGCCTGCGTTACAGGTGCAGGTCTGCACACAGGGGCGTTTACATTTGGAGGGAGCATTAGGGTCAGAACAAGTAGCAGGGCAGGCATTGCCACAGAGCTCATACTGGCTGTTGGCTGGACATGCAGCAGCTTTAGGGAGAAGAAAGAGAATAGAGTGTTATAAATACAAGGGACAACAAACAAAAATAAAACTTTGCATTTGATGATTAATTTAGATTTAATTATAAATAGTTAATAGTTTCAAATACACACTGTGCTACGTATCGTCCATCTATAAATCCTGCACACTGTATACTGTATATGGACATGTATACATGCATATACTGTACGTAACCACCCACTAGTATTTAAAGTAATTTATTACTTTACCAGTTTATTCCTACTATTACTATTCTAACATTTGACTTGTATATAGGCATTGGTTTTTAACAAAAGTTCTATTTCTATTTTTACCTATCTTTGTTCAGCTTTGTTGTGTTTATTTTTTTTTATCTGCATGTCTATTTCTCTGTTCCTGTAAATTGTTCTTGGAACTGGGTGTAAGTATACTGACAGCAACTTAAAACCAGAGTCACATTCCTTGTATGTGTACACATGATTTAGTTAGTTGACATTACTTACGGCATTGTGCCATCTTCCTCCAATCTTGGACCTGGATCCCAGCTATCTGGCAGGCTTCTGTGTAAGCCTCCAGTGCCCTGCAGAGGAAATGTCGAAGGCCGCCTCCCATGCATACATCATATTTACAGTTCTCCAGGTATATTTGTGGGTCAATGATAGAATGACATTTGCTGAATGGTCCATTTATTATAAGTGTGATGAGGCCACAAAACAAGTCACCCTCCCACATCTTCATCAGGCTGTGCTCACAGCGCTCACACCCACCCACACAGTCATCGGTGCACAGAGCATCTTTCACCAGCCCTGGCACCTTCCAGCTGCTCCCAAAGGCCACAGCCCCACTTGCCTGGGTGCCGGAGGGTGTGGTGAAATCATCATTAGGGTTGCCATTGAAGTTGCCACAGAGACCGCAAGTCTTACCAGCGTAACTGTCAGACAGAGTGACCACTAGATAGTGTTCCCAGTCATAACGGACAGTCAGACCAAAATCAGTCTCAATTACCACAGAGCGACCGCTCTGAAACATGAGCAGTTTGTTGTTGTTTAAGGCTACTGGCAAACTCCACATAGTGTTGTCAATCTGCACAAAAGAGAATATGTTATAAAGATATTACATATTACATATGTCATAATTTATTGATTTGAATGTATGCATTTTAATGTGTCACACAAAAAGATTACCTAAACTAATATTAATAATACATTAAAGTCAGGATAATATTAAAAATATGGATATTTAAAAGAATAATCTTTTACTAACAGAAATAGGAAGCCTTACCCTCACACGACCCGTCTCAGACCGAACTACTGTGATGGTAATGCCATACACCTTCACTGTGACCAGGGCGACATACGACACCCTGAGGCTTCCTCTGTTCTCATTTTGGGCGAGGACCTCAAAGGCTGGGAGATTATCATCCTTTCCACAATTTTTAGCAATGACGTATGTGCAGGTACCCATAAAGTCATAGTGTCGCCTGTCAAAGGTACGGTAGTGTGGATCTCCCATGGCCCAGCAGGTACCAGGCTTGCTTCCCACTGGCTTGGGGACACAGGAGGGATACCCACCCTTCATCTCACACACCTCATCGGCACTGCAGGTGATACTGCTGCAGGACAAAGATCCGCTTCCTGGAAAACAGTAAAGTATATACAATTAGTACCCACATCCTCACAGTTCATTTACATGTAATGAAAAATATTTTATGTCTCTTGTCATATACTATATATCAAAACAGCATCTGGTTGAAACAGATTTAATTTTTTTGAGTGGGGCTCAGCTACATTGTGCACCTTACCTGGCTGTATACATTGTCCTGGAGCACCATAACCATTCATCTGGCTGACTCCAAAACTGTAGAGAGCAAAGCGGGAACCAGAGCTGGACACAGTGTGTCTATTACTGCCAGGGGTTTGTTTGTAAGACATCTGTGCCCAAGAGAAATCTGTGCCTGCAACCTTTTTCCACTGGACATTACGGGGCAGGTCTGTACCATCAATTCGCAGCTCTGTCATCGCACTGGTCTGTGCCACAATCAGCACTTGGTTCTCAAAGCCCTCCAGAGCCTCTAGCGAGTAAGAGGAGCAGAAGCGGTCTGTGGACAGGATGGTCATCAAGAAAGGGTCGTAGAATTGGAACCAGTCCTTTGTGACACCGTTGAAGAGCATGAGGACCTGAATGCCATGATCAGCCTGAATGGATAATGTTTCAGGATTGTGGTAGGGGATCTCCACTGTCTTCCCCCTCGTCAAAGTCAAAACATCTTCACGGTTGCCATATTGGACAGTGACTCGGGTGGGCTGGGAGGCCTGAAGGTAGATACTGTCATATTTTGTCTGGAAGCTGAGGGGAGGCACGATGAAGCTGGATCCCCACTTGCTTACTGGCAGCAGCTGCTCATAAACATGATTACATTTCGAGAAGCGCATGGTGCAAGTGTGACCCGTGACAACAGCAACAGGGTGCTGGGAGGCAACTCTGGTGCCAGAAAGTTCATTCGTGCTCTGGAGCTGGACACTCTCATATGGCTGGAGATCTATTACCATTTGGCTGCCACTCCCATAGACACGACCCTGGAACACGATTGAGCCTTGTGGGAAAATCTCTACTTTGTTGCTCTCTTTCCCATTTGTCACAGAGAACTCTTTAAAGGAGCCAAAGGGGGATTCAGCAGGTGTAAAGATGAAATATTCTGTACCCCATTCAGTGGTGGGATACACCACAGAGGTGTCTGCTGTGTACAGCTTGTAGTTGAAGGAGGTTACAGTAATATCTGCTGAGGCTTCAATGCGCACCGTGTTGGGAGACTTGTCGCTGCCGTACACCTCAACACTAGTAGGGAGACAGATGGTGACCCCTTCTCCAGCTTTTAGGGTTTTCTCTTGCTTGAAGTGTAAGGGAGGCACTGTCACTGTCACTTTAGCATTGGCCTGAACAGCAGTGATATATAGCTGAAATCGAGGACTGTCATAGTATGGAGCATAATTCTGCATGAATGACAGGGCAAACTCCCTCCCTGCCCATCCAGCGCTAGATGGACCTGACAGAAAGGGGAGAAGAGCAAGGAAACACAAGTCAAAAGAAGACTTCTTTCCAATTACCTAAAATGAAGTAGTCAGGAACAAATCTGTGCTTCACAAATCTATGAAAAAAACATGTCCAAAAAGCATTAGGAAATGAATGAGACTATTTGTGCCAAGGCAATAAAAGGATTCAGAGTGGCAATACAAAACTTGGCTTGAGACTTCTTGGATCACATTCACAGTACAAAGAAAGAATATGACACCAAAGAGAAAGTGACTGAAAATACCTTCATTTCAAAGTTAAAAAGCAGGGATGAATGCTAGTCTATAATGGATGGATTGCTTTTTTCCTTGATAACCATTGTGAGAGATTTAGACTGAGGAATAGTCACTTGACTGCTCCTCAGCAGCACTCAATAAGTCACTTGCGCAGACAATATAATTGCATAATGGAAATATTATCAATATCTGTGCCTTTGCTGTGAAAAGAACATTTTCTGGGTTCAGTCAGGGCCTGGGGGATTTAGATTACACTCTTGTTTCACCCATTCAGTATAATAGTTCCAACTCAATAGCAGCTGAAGGTAAATGCTATTCCCAACAAAAGCAAATTTCAATTTAGATGGCTATCCTTTATGTGCTGCACTCTCAAATTCTTCACCTGTTTAAAATTCTGCTTCACTCACACAAGAACCTGGTATGACCGCACAACAATGCTCTCAACTGATAGGGTTGACAGCCTGGATAAATTGCTTCAAATTGAGCAATCAACTTAGCTACATGTCCTGCTGGGGAATTCTGAGCCCAGGTTTGAGCCAGGAGTTCTGCTGTGATTGATTAATTGAGCTAAGTCAAATTTGTCAGATTTAATATTTGTTAATGGTGGGCAGAATTTTTGATATTCAAGAACAATTTTCCTAAATCTTAAAATGTCCTCACTACTACTGTACTACTACTGTTTCATCAGTTTAACACTTAAAATCATGACAAACTGGAAAGAAGGCAAGCACAGATGTATCACATTGAAATGTAAAAAGTAACATTTAAGTGGGTCATGCCACAGTAACAAAAAAACAAAAATCTAAATATGACAAAATATGCTTACAGCTGAATAAAGCCCCCAAAGCACAAAGCAGCAACAGGGTCCCCATGGCTGAAAGACAGAAATACTTGCATTAGTCAAGAGATATTTGAAGTTTACATTATTTTAAATTACATAAATCCATTAATTTGACCAATCAGCCAACATAAAAAATCTCCGAATGAACAGTGCTTACCTGCTAAGAGGCATCAGGATGATGAATTTTTTACAGTTCCATCCTTTTATATACTCCGATAGACAAAAACACCCAACGGGTATGACTTTGAAAAACAATATCCTTCCTCTAAAACAAATTAAGGTAGAACCTGGCAATGACTTGTAGACTGCTGTGTGTTGACATAGGTGTGTGGTCCAGTACCAACTACATGTACAGTATGGGATGAATCATTCATCAATCTTTTGCAACACACCCAGTAACATCCACATTCTGTCATTTATTTCCAGGAATCCCTGCAAGATCTCCTAAATAATTTGCATTGGTGAAGAAGATAATCACTCATAGGTATGGATAATATTAAATTCTGAATTTGAGGGAAAATGATCAACCCGGACAACCTTCTTTTAGGAACTCTTCTTTTCTTCTTTTCTCTTAGCTGGAAAATTTATAAAATACTGAAAAAGGCATTTGGATAATATATCAAGAAGAATCATGCTATTATTTGAGTTTTTAGTCATGTTTGGCTAACCGTTTTATTTTTATTTTTTTAAATCAGCAGAAATTCCAGTGTCATTGGATGTGTATCACCAGGCACATATAGGTCTGTATTATTATTTGCCCACAGCAGTATACACTGTACACTCTGGTGTAACCAAATAATATTATCCATTTTAGACTGGGCAAGGCAAGAATTTGATAAGACAGAAATTGCAACTTATCTTCAAAGTTACCCAAGAGTCTCTGAACAGACACTCCACACAATATTTGTATCATATTGATATCTCACATCACAGAATACATGAGATTTCAACTGTAGAATAAATCAGCTGCGATGCAATTATATTTTAGCAAGTGGCAAATAAAAATGTTACATACTGACATTGATAAATTGTGACAGTATGTTCCTTTCTTCTCTGTACCCTTAATTATTTTGCTTCAGTAATCACACCACCTATTGGGCATTGCATTGCTAGCATGTAAGCCCTACTATTGAACAAATCACAATTTCTGCCAATGTTTATATTGTGTCCTTAAGCCACTTCATGCTTGAAACAAAGATGTACCAAAGAAGTGTCCTGTGTAAAGCTTACAAAATGGGTGGATAATCCAATTGGACTGAGCTATCAAATCTAAAATTACAGTAAATGGGCGGTTTCTGTTGGTTTTGGGTGTCACCCAAGAATAACATTTGAGATAGACAGAAAGTAAATATAACTTTGCCCTCAGAAGTTTGCTTGGAGTAATTTTTTTTACACAATGATAAGTAATTCAAATATAAAATTTTTGTTTGTTTAGTAAGAAGCCATTGGGCATGGCCACAGTAAGTGTGGGTTTAGTTGCTGTACACACATTGTAGATTTATATTAAAAGGTGTGCCCTCATTACTTTATTGGAACCTGATCAACATTGGCGAGAGATGACCTTATTTAAACTAACTGATAACTGCTGCTAGTTTTATGTAAAATGCATGAGAAGGGCATGCTGTCCATCAGAGTTTAAATGACAGACTATACAAAGTTTTTTTTTAAAATTGTTTTTGTATTTGATGCAATACACATCACTCAGAACATTAAAAACACATTACTCAGGACATTAAAACAGTCAGTCACTGTGAAGAGAAAATGTTTAAACACCAATTAGTCAATGCACATAGAGTACTTACCAACCAAGAAAGTCAGAGAGAACCCATGACCTGACTGAATTGTCAGTGTGGAGGTTATTATGGTTTCCACAGACACCACACAATTTGCCTGAGTACCAGAGAGGGACCTTGACCGTCACCATGGTCACACCAATCTCAAGCTCCAGCTCTGACTCCATCCCAGCATCTTTCGTCAGGATCACTATGACCTCTGTCTTGTCCTGGTTCACACCAGATGACAGGGACACCCCTGATGGCAAAATGTGAGGGAGGGACACAAAGTGTCCATTCACCTGTAGGGTGCAAAAGTGAGTTAGGACAAACATTGGAAAATTTAAATATATGTTTCAGTTTGTGGCCATCAAAATCTTTAGTGGCGTTATACCTTCACTGTGCCATCCTGTATGGAAAGTGATGATCCATGCAGGAGGATTTGAAACACAGTGACAAGCCTGGAAGAGCTGCCATCACAAGGTCCATGGTAAGAGATCACACTGAACCACTGCACACTTGTCTTGTCGCAGAGGGACATCAGACTGTAAGATAACTGAGGTTCCAAGCTCAGCTGCTGCCCACTGAGTGTGGAGACTTGGAGGCTGCCCCTGAGCTCACAGACTTCAGGTCTGTCATGACAGCCCCAGAAACCATTCCTGAAAGCACACTGCTGCCCAAGACTGCAGCCTGCCTCCTCACACATCACCCCACTCAAAGGGTGGCACCAGCATCTCTGGGTGCAGTCCTCAATGTACAGTTGCTCATCCACCTGATAAGAGAAAACAAATTCTACAGTTGCTTTAATATATTCCATAAGAGTTGATGACACAATAATATTCCCATGAGAATGTACATTGCACTTACTGTCTGTATTAAGCTTGTATATTTACCTTGATATATACACATCATGAAGAACACACCCACACTGACCGTAAGGTACGCACTTGGCCCCATGATAAACATTTCCATAGTGGCACTGGCAGCCTTCTGAACAACCAGGTGCTGAAGAACCAGGCTGCAGCAGAGCAGGGCACGAGTTGGAGCTGGAGTCAACACACTCCGTCAGTCTGCTGCGGTCAGGACACTGGAGAGCTGGTGGTAAGACATGCAAATAACTTAGAATGGATCATATACTCTTCATTTAAACTAATCAAAACTATTCACTTACCGCAAGGAGTGTTCTCTCTCCATGGTCCTACTGGTATTCCTTTAGCCTGGCAGGCTGCAGAATATGCTTCCAGTGCTAGACATGCGGCCATGTGCCCCGCCCCAGCACAAACTGCCCTGATGCACAGATCTTCATAAATATCACGCTCCTCACCACTGTTCCAGCAATGGTTGAATTCAATACTACTGATCAACAGGACATTACAGACCATGCTGTCGTGTGGGTACAGGCTGCATTCAACACACTCTCTCCCACAGGTGTCAGTGCAAAGCTGTCCAAGAGTTACTTCTGCCCAGCTGTGCAGGAGCTCTGCAAAGCTTTCGGCAAGATGACCACCTCTCAGTTCCATGTCATCATACCTGTCGCCAGTGAAGTTCCCACAGAGGCCCAAAGTTGTGCTGTCATGTACCTGCGTTACAGTTTACCTGAGGTATTGCGTAGAGGACAAGTCAATTCCCACCCCGGATAGTGTGATGATAATTAGTCTGTTGCCAACTTGATATGCTTTAAATTCTCCGTTGTCAAAAGGCACGTGGCGTTCTTCTCTGTTTACCTGTAAGTACAGGGACCAGTTAAGACTGTAAAGATTTTACAAAACTTTTAACACAAATTAATACAGATTGCAGAACTTAATTGTATTTTCCATGGAGGTTCAGGGTCAATGGACACTTCCCGCGAAAGCAAACGAAATACTAGTCTGCGGATTTTGAACATGCCATTCCTGTCCTTTTTAAAGCTAAGTAGCAGAGTATAGTCATGCATGGTTTTAGAGGATACGGCTGACACTAAATAGGTACAAGCTCCGTTGTGAGGCAGAATAACACCATCAAAAGTGATGTAGCCAAAGCCAACAAACACCTGGCACACCCCATACTGCAAGGCAAGGCCATCTTTTACTGAACAGCCTTCCATGGGGCTGCAGGTCACTTCTCCTCTTTCACAGTTACACTTTTGGCAGCTTTCCTCAGAGTAAAAGTGGCCAGCAGGGTGATACTGTTCCTCATGCTTGCAGCCACAGTCAGAAACTAGCACACACAGGCCATCACTCAGTACGTAGCCAGGGTCACACTGGCAGCCTTCCTCACAACCTCTACTACAGTAAGCTGGAGAGGACAGTCCAAGGCACACAACAGGACATCAAGGGCCACACAGCTCATAGTGGCTATTCTTAGGACATGACATACCTAGGGGGAGAGAAGGTAAATAAGTCTTCCTTCAACCACAAGACATTTTTAACATATGATTTACTGCTTTATACGTAAATTAAATCTCATTCTACTTAAACACAATCAACATAGTTTCATCCTACAGAGTTTGTTCTACTATTTTTCATATATAAGCCCATCCAAATTCCCCCCTCCCCCCCATGTGCTCTTAATACTCAACCCAATGACTTTCTTTGTGTAAATGTCCAAGTGCAAGACATTGTAAAGGCTCTTGGGCAAAGCCTTAAGAACTGAATCACTTCTATAGCCATTTAAGGAGGTTTGTTGTTTGCCTTCCATTTATAGTGAATATACTTGATTTATTTGACATACCTTTCTACAGTGCTTGTAAATTATACACATACACACACACACACACACAAACACACACACAGTATATGCAAACTTGTTTTGTGTGTGTGTGTGTGTGTGTGTGTGTGTGTGTCTTCTGTCATTCCTATTATTAAGTGTTATGGACAATTGTGGGCATTTCCCTCACACAAGCTTTGCATAGTTGCTGCCTTGTATGTTCATAAAGACGTGAGGGCTCACTTGTTGAAGTACTTGCCAATTTCACAGTGGGACAGCCTGAACTGAACAGTACCACACATTAAATGTCTTTGAGTCCACAATGCTGACACCATTATCAGCTGTGAGGTGTTAAAGTAAAATTAAATTTAACTAATGAAGACAGACTGAACCATACACTCACCACAGAAAGTGTCACTCCTCCACTGCTTGACGGGCAGCTGAGCTGCTTGGCAGGCAGCAGCATAAGATGCAATGGAATTGCAGAGTGCCGAGTAGTGTGCGTTATGAGAGCAGGAATCTGCTACACAGCTGTGGAAGTAATGCTCGGGACTTAACACTGAGGCACAGTCTGCAAACGATTCAACAATACCCCACAAAAATCACTTCCTTCAAAAAGCTTCTGTGCCTCAACAGGACAATATTTCAGTGTGGAGGAACAGTTGGACTTACAGGCCTCTGCTCCCTGAGACCTCCAGCTGTGGGCAAACTCCAGTCTATTTTGGGCAAGCTCTTCATTGGGCTTCATTTGGTCGTCATCAGGGTCCATGTTGGCATTCCCACACAGACCAGAGACAGAAGAGCCATAACTGCTGGGGAGGATAACCATTAGAGTGCCGGTGTTGTAGAGAATTAGCTGTAATCCCACATCAGTGTGAATCCTGACAGATGAGGGTGTGCGCTAGGCATTTACATGGCCTGTCTGGTGTGTGTATGGTAAGCGCCTATACAGTCCATCAACCTGAGAATGAAAAGAAACAACAACAAAAAAACACATTAGAATCGTGTACAGTGGTTCCTTTTGAAGACTGAATAAGACCTTGTAAAAGTACTCACCAAAACCTTTCCTGGGTCATCTTTTCCACCACCACCTCCAAACCATAGATTGAGAGTGTTAAGTTGAGGCTATGAAAAAGCCTTTTGTGGCAATTTGCATCAGATATAGTGATATTGAATGGTGTTTGTCCAGTTACGTTGGGCTTTGTTTAAACCACAGAATATGCACAATATGAACTGTCTCTAAAGTCAAAATGCTGTGCATCAAATGTCGTAAAATGCTCCCCAGGCCCAGCACAGACCCCGACAGCTCTCACAGATAAGCACACCATTGCTCAGGTAACATTACTCTGTTTCATCACATTTTCCCTCACATGGATCTGGGTTTTGATCTGCTTAGAAAGGAAAATACAATAATTTTTGTTTTAACAACATTAATAAATGCACTAGCAAGCAAATCAGTATCTAAAAATATGTTTCTTCAATTTAAATGCTCACCATCCTTGTGGCAACCCATGATTCCATCTGAAACTATACAACTGTGCAGTGGAGGGCATGAGTGTTGCTCATAGACAAGAGGAGGCCCACAGGTGTAGTTAACAGTACAGTTTTGTAGCAGTTTGCTCTCAGAAGCCTGAAAATAGAAACACGAATGAGGCCAATAAAACATATTGAAATGTGTTTACTAAAGAGGTAAAATATTAATTTGAATACAATTCTTAATCAAAATATTGTAAACAGAAATGGTATGATTCAAGTGAAAGTGTAAGACTAGCTAAATTAAGACTTTTCTAATTAGACTGGACACAAAAAAAAGTGTTTAATTCTGACCTTAAACCTCGTCCCATCCTGTACGCAGCCACACTGCTCTGCTGGTACACAGGCATGGCCATCATAAAGATGTCCAGTATTACACTGGCAACCTTCCTCACAGTCCCTGGGGCACTGCACTGCGTGGCTAATCTCAGGACACAGTGAGGACACACTGGCACACTGGCTGTAGTGACTGAATTGAGGACATTGATAAGCTGTAAAATAAAAACACATGACAGTCAGTCTTAATCAATACAATATTTTACTGCATTTAAATCATTTGAAACAATGTACCAAGCTGTTAGACTTACCACAGCCTGTGATGTTCATCGAGATGTCAACCACCCCTCCTGCCTCCTTACATGCTGCCTCATAGGCCCACAGTGCGTCACACAGGGCCCATCGTTGTCCCTCTGCAACACAAAGGCTTTTCATGCAGAGTGAGTAGTATTTCTGTTGGCACACTAAATGATGACAAGAGGAGAATGGTCCCCTGGGATGGGTGAGAAGGCCACAGTACAGGTCAGAGGTGTACTCGGGCATAGAGGACTGGTAGAGTTGACAGGTACGGTCACATGTGTCGCTGCAGGATGATTCAACATCAAACAACTTCCATGATGGCCCAAAGATGTCAGGATCAGAGATTACAGTGCCATTGGGCAGCTGCAGGTCGTCTGAAGGATTATCATTGTAGTTTCCACAAAGGCCACAGGTTGTCTGGTGGTAAATGTCGAGGATCTTAACCAGAATGTGATTTTGTAGGTCTGAAATAAGCTGACTGTGGGGTCTTGATAGTTATCAAACCATTTTTCTCATGCACAGTGACATTGTTGTAAACTCCATTTACCTGGTTGATATAATGCAATAATTAAATTTTAAACATAATATACAATTTGTGTATACTGTGAAAAATTACTTTACAGCACATGTTAAGAGATGCACAATAAATCAAGATTGTGAAATCATTACATGAATTAACTGAATTTTTCCAGGAAAAGCTGCTGATGTCTTAAAATACATTTTATTGATTTGGGTAGATCTGCCTTCCCTCACTATGGTTTCCCTGTGCAGCTATGAAAACAGGCTCTGCATCCAGTTTGTTGAGAGAGCACGTCTGCACCAGGGTGTAGTTACATGAACCATGAAATTCAAATGCCTGTCCATCAAATGTGGTGTATTGGGATCCATCAACAGAGTAGTGTGCCACTTTGGGTTTGGGATGGCAACCTTTAACACCCCTAATAAGCTTACACTCCTCATCCTCTCCACAGGAGACATTACGACAAGTCATGTGCCCCCAGCATGGCATAAACAGCTTTGTTTGCACGTAGACACCTCCTGTCCTGCCCTGAGGTATTCTCCATGGTGAAAGTAGCCACAGTTTTTGGGAGGGACACAGAGGCTGCCACTGTGTACTAAACCTGCTTCACAGAGGCAGCTCTCCCCAATGTTTGGAGGCATCTCTACCGTGTTATTCTGCCTGCCGAGGCAGAGGTGAATCAACTCATGTTGTAACTGCCACTGGAGGGACAGGATGGATCTGTAGAGATACAGAGAGACATCAGTCACTTAGGGTAGGAAGACAAAAAATGTTGTAAAGGTTAGGGTTGAGCAGTGATGCATTAGTACCATCTAGTGGTCCAATAGCACCTGAAAGGTTGTGGCCTCAACACCACTGTATCTAATCTATACTAAAAAATTAAACTCTACAATAACAGCACAAGGGAACAAACTTTACATTAAGTACCTACAGACAAGTGGGTGATTTGTATGCAAATAATGTCCATTCTCTTTTCCTCATGTTACGTGGTCAATAACAATCTAAACATGAAACGACAACTCCAAGCTCCATATTTCATTTGGTGTGCAATGATGCTGAACTCCAAAAAACAGCACAGTTACAAGTGTAGAGGATATTAATTTAATTCACTTGCACAACAGAGCTGGTAGCACATTAACACTCACAGCAGAATCCAGAACTCTTCCAGGCATAAACTGCAGCCTTGTGGGAAAGGCAGACAGCAGTATACTCTGCCAGGGAGTGACACAGTGCTGGCTGGAGACCACCATGAAGACACAGGTCACTGACGCATCGCTTGTAAAAGCTGGAGGGGTCCACTTTGCCATGACAGTGTCTGAATGGTCCATTAACTTCCAGAATCTTTCCGCAAGCCTCCGGGTCAGAGAAGCGGACCAGACGCTCAGATGAACATTTTGGACAATTTCCTCCTAGACAGCCCTCCACACACCAAGGATTCTGTGCACTTTTCCATGCTTTTCCAAAATGCTCAGGACTGAGATGCTCCTGTGTGCCATTTGCTGTGAGGTCATCAGCAGGATCAGAGTTGTTGGCTGTTACCACACAGGCCACATGTGGCATTAGCATATTTACTGGAGAGACTAATGCTAACTATGCCCTCTATGCTGAGGCTAAATTCAAAGCCCATGTCTGTGTAGACGCAAGTGTGCAGCCCCAAGAAGAAAGCCAGTGCAGCAGGGCTGAATTTATAGGGCATGTTCCTCTTGACACCATCAACCTGTAGGAGGTGCCAAAATTGCATTTAAAAGTCAGCACAGGGCAACACATTTTCAAAAGTAACCTTTGTGAAGTTTGGTTTAATTATTGGATAATTAATTTATGACATATTATAGTGTCAGAAAATGCTGCTACGTGTGACATGGCATTTAAAAAAAAAAAAAGAAATACACAGCAACAACAGAATACTAGCACTCACCTCTGTGTTCTCAGTGTTTTTGCTGTTTAGCTTCACCAGCCAAGTGCCGACTCTAGGTGTCCACCTGTCTGTATGTAAACCTGAATGGCATCAAGGCCTTGCTTCTGTCCACACATGCCCAGTAACTGGTACTGACAGGTGCCATGCAAATCATAGTCATGTTGATCAAAGGTGATTATGTGATAGCCAGTGTGCATGCATGTCTGCTGGGGGTGCAGCACACAGCTTCTGATTCCATCTTGAAGACCGCAGTATTCATCTGGGCTGCAAGAATCCGAATGGCAATGCGACTGGTAGGTGTGGGGGTCACAAATGCACTGTTCAGTGCATCCCTCGTCAGCCCAGAAGGTCTGGTTGCTGTGGTAACGGTAGCTGTTGTGAGTGCAGCCACACTGGGACAAGGGGACACAGGTGTCACCATCCAGGACGAACCCTGGGTCACACTGGCAGGTCTCCACACAAGCCAGGGTGCAGGGGCTTGAACTGAATGGGGCCTCGCAGGTGGCAGGGCAGGCTGTGCCACAGGACTTATAATGGCTATTCAGTGGGCAGGACATGGCTGATCGGAGAGAAGGAGAATGATCAAAAATATGGAGGAAAAAAAAAACTACACACACTCCTGACACACTGTATACATGTTTTAACAAAAGGGTTGTTGTTGGGCTGTTATGTGTAAGTGGGATCGAGGCTTATTAAATAGGTGTATTTAGGAACATTTTATGAAGGGTTCAGTGTAGTCATGTGTGAAAGCATCTGTACATAAAAATAAAAACAAGACAACTGTAACCCAATTAATTGTGTTGATTTGTAAGGTACATTTTAAAATCGTAGAAATTTGCTTACGGCAGAAGGTATTATTCCTCCACCCTCCGATCTGGATCTGGGTATTTTGGCAGGCAGCAGCATAGGCCTCCAACATCAGGCAGATGGCCTTCTGAGTGTCATTACTAGAGCACAGGTCAAATATGCTAACTGCTGTGGAGATTTTAGTGTTGTTAACAGCTTCCCGGCACAGGTAGAATGGGTTTTGTGGTGACCAAATGTACTCATGTACTGAGATCCATTGACTGGCTACATTTTTCTCCCGTAGCTGTTCAACAGAGCAGCGTGGGCATGCATCTCCACAATCTGCTGTACACTGAGCTTCCTGATCATGAACTCTCCAGCTCCAGCCAAAGGTAGTAGCATCAACTGCCTCACCCTGTAGGGTGCTGAGGTCATCGTCTTCCATGCCATTATTATTCCCACACATACCATGGACTTCTGTTGTATTAGAGAGGAGGAGGATAGTGGCAATATGAGAGCAGTCATACTTAATTTGGGTGCCCAGACTAGTATCCACAACAACAAACATGCCACTCTCATAAATCTTCACAAGTCCAAACTGTAGAGTCACAGGCAGCAGCCTTTTCTCGCCATTTATCTATTGAGCGCACAGACACACTGTGTATACATTATTGAAGAATGCATTTTCATACAGTTTTGCAGTTAAATTTGAACCCTTGTTTATCTACATCATGAAAAAACATGGACTGTATATTTAAAGGCCATGTTGAAGAAATATTCATTATATGATAAGATGCCACTCAACCACAATTGATAAAGTTAAATCACAAACTGACAGTAAGGCTAGGATGGTGATGTGATTGTTTGCATCTCCAAATTCAAACTTACCCAACTTTTTCCCCTCTGTAGATATTATAATATTGTCATTAGCCACTTTGATATGAATAGCTTTTAGAGAGAAAGCCTCGGTGGGGGTCCTGTCTTTCTGCACCCCGACCCAAAATGCATTATGATTATATGCATCAGAGTGTAGGTACAGTTTCCTTGGAATTCAAACACCTTTCCATCAAAAGTGTTGAAGTGGGCACCACCCAGGACCCAACACTGGGTTTGCTGATTTCACAGATTTTATCAGCTGAAAAATAAGTGGAAAAAGTATCAGATTAATTTAGGTAGAAGGCACATGCAGCTAGATATATCTGCAGATAATCAGCCCTTATAAAACAACTGCTGTAAATAAAGAAAGTAAATTAATGGTTAAAGATCATAAACAAATCTGTTTAATTTTGAGTTTAAGTGCAAATATTTTGTAGTCAAACTGCCTTATGTGAATAGCATCACATGTAAATACACATCACATTTACATTTCATGTCACAGGCTTCCATGAGGACAAGTTAAAGTCTAAAAGCTGCATTATTAGTTATAATTGACAAGCAGTGCAAACATGCTCAGGCCCCCAGGCAGACGGGTGATGTTTAAGTACATAATGGGACTATTCAAAAGGGGCGGAGGTTTTACTTCATTTTAGGTAAAACAACAGGACACGGAGAACAAAAAACAACAACACACACACACACACACACACACACACACACACACACCCCTTTGTTTTTCTGTCAGAGCTGTTTTGCAACCTCATACATACCACAAAGTCACAAAATTTGATAATGTAAGACAGGTGAGTGTTGCATGGTGCAGCTGATTGAACAACAGCTTTTGTGGAAATGCCACCCAAGCCAGCAGAACCAGCTGGGCCTACCTTTCCTTGCACAGCCCCAGGTATTGTTAAGGGTGCAGCTCTCTCCCTCGGGGCAAGAGGTTGGCTCACAGCGCATGGTGGCAGTGGCAGAGCAGTTACAACGCTCAGAGCATCCCTCAGCCCATGATATCTCTCCTAGCTACAGAGAACAGTGAGTCACTGTTGGTGTGCGTTACCCAACTTTAACACCAAGAAAACAAACAACCCAGGAAAACATAAAAGGCCTAGGATTGTGATTCGTTATGCCACACGTATATGTGAGGCATATGTTCGTTGGGCCAAGACAGTGAGTCATATTATTAACAGGAATATCTAGGGCATGTCACTTGTTTAGCTCAACTGTGGCCACATGTTTTTAACTGAACCCATCGAAGGTGGTATAATGAGAATCTCCTTTGGCTATAAGTATAGTTGCAGTTTCCCTGTAGGACAAAATCTCTTCCATCAAAGGTGCGGTAATAAGAGTCACCCCATGCAGAGCATATTTTAGTTTTCAAAGAACAGAGTGGTTTTCCATCTTTGATAGAGCACTTCCGTTTGTGACCACAATGCAATTCTTCCCAAGAAGCTGCAGCTGAAATAGAAGGAAAAAAAAATGTTTACACATCTACATGTAAGTGAGCATTTGATGTCTGTGTTAATCTGAACAATTAACACAGACATAAAATGCTCAACATGTAATGCAAAGTCATTCAAAAAGCCTCAATACATACTTTTACACAATACGCACTTTTCACACTGCTGGATATAGTTGTCTGTTCATGGTACTCAGATAGTGTCCCACATCTGGGTTTGTGTGAAAGGAACTGGGCTCTGCATTGTCAGGCAGCTGAGCAAAGTTGGGGTTCCGGGAGATTTTAACACTGGACTTAAAATCCTGTCCTTCTGTGTGAGTACTGTTATCTTGCAGCTCACTCATATCATCTGAATCAAACATAGGTACAGCCTGACAGATATTGTCAAACAGATGGCAGTACTGTTGGAGTTGAAGGACGCTGTGTATTGTCATGACTGAAGTAAACAAGTTGAAGAGGACTTTCACTAGTGATGTGGATTTTATCTGAGGTCACAACTGGGATGACCTTCATAACGCCACCAAAAAGAGACACATTCTTGGTGTCGGTGCTGGCGGTGACGTCAAGGTCAGAGTTGATAGTAGCCATTGCCAACAGGAAACTGGAACTCATTCCTGTGTTTACCAAGGGAGGGATACTGTAATCAAAACTCCAGGGAAAGACTGGAGTCAGTTCAGCAAATCCATACAAGCAATCCCCAGGTGTGTGTTTGGAGCAGGTAAAACACCTACAGCTTCTTGGGAGTTTAACTCTGAGCCAGAGAGGTTGGAGTTGCTCTGGAGGTAAACTGGAGGCAGCACCCCTATTTGCATCTTAAGGACACTACCGCATTTTGCCTATAAAGAGCACTTCCCCTGAGAGGAAGATATCCACTGATGTCTTGTGGTCTGAGCTAGTGATCACCATCTGGCTGACAGCAGTCTGTTTAGGGAAGTGAGAAGTAATAGGATAGTAGCTGGTCCCCAAGGGTGACACGTCATGAAGGAGGCTGTGGTCACAAGCAGTGTGGGTACAGAATGAGGCAAGGACTGTAACAGGCCATATAGAGTTCACACTGAGGCGATAGGAGGAGTAATCACTGTCCATTCCCACAGACATTGACAGGTGAATTGTCTTTGACTGGCTAGCAGAGAGGAAGATGTGTTGCATGAAGCTGCTTTCCAGAACCTTTCCAGTGACTGAGGTCCAGACACCAGTGGCTGTGATAGTTACTTGATGGCTAACATTTGCTGTTGGGTCATTATGAGGGGGAAACATCATCAGAAACTTCCTACCAGGCCTGGCCCCAGACAGTTCTGCAGAGGAGAATATAAAATTGAGTTACACACATCTAGAGTGAACAACATGATTTATCAAAGATGGACTACTCTGACAGCATTGCCCTGAAGTGATTTCATCTATTCACTGTGGGCATTGAGCAAGTTTCCCAGTGTGCACAGCAAGTCTACTTGTGTAACAGAGATATGACTGTGGTGTCAGATTTCAACAAGTTCAGCAGCCAATGAAGGACATAGTTCCTAGTTCCTGACGAGTACACCTGTGTTAAACGGTACACCCTCACTCTGGCAGTTTCCATGATAACAAGGATCTTGGGGGAGCAACAACTTACCAGCAGTGTATAGAGACAACTCTGAACAACAGCTCATTTAAATGTAAGTTCACCTTTCAGCCAATATTCTAAATGAGTATGAGGTTATCTTTTAGCACAAGCTTTATATATATATATATATATGTAACAAAGCGAATTTACTCAAGTACTGTACTTAAATACAATTTTCAGGTACTTTTACTTCACAGAGTATTTCCATTTTATGCTACTTTATACTTCTACTCCACTACAGTTCAGGGGGAAATATTGTACTTTTTACTCCACTACATATATTTGACAACTTTGTTACTTTGCAAATTCAGATAAATACAAAATATAATCAAATAATAAATTATGATGTAGAATAATAATAATGTAAATAGATTACTGTAAGCTACCCAGTTGAAATCAGCCCCATCTTTACCAGCTGCAACATTAAAGGGATGCTTACACAGTGCATTTTTATAATCCAATAATAAACATTATTCTGAAATGGACCATTCTGCATAATGAGTACTTTTACTTTTCATACATTAAGGACATTGTTTATGCTAATACTTTTGTACTTTTACCAATTCTGAATGCATGCCTTTGGAACAGTATTTCTACACTGTGGTATTGCTACTTTTACTTAAGTAAAAGATCTGAGTACTTCTTCCACCACTGATGAATTGTTATTGCAAATAGTAAGTTCATATGAAACAAAAGCAAAGGGGTCATTTTTTAAGACAGCAAAAGCAATGTGATAAAAAGGCAAACTGATTGTTGCTGTGGTCCAATACATTGTTTTTATATATACAATGACACCTTCTAATCACATCCCAGTGCAGAGAAAAGACAACAAGAAGATTTCTCAACAGGCCAATTACTGAGCATGATTCCCATTAATAAGTGCACAGCTTAGTATGTTTTGTTGTTACATGGCATAACCACACCCCATTCATCACTCAAAACTAGACAAATAGAACTTCTCAAGGTAGACAGAATAACTGTTGAGACTTGAGTGTTGCAGGTGAAAGCGTAATAATGCTAATGCAAGTGTGGTGCAAATATTGAGAGTGGGGGGTGAAGGTAAAATAAACATAGCTGAGTGAAGAAAGGACTAGGTCGCTGAAAAACAAGTTGAGTTAACTGATGTTTTTGCACATGACCCGTGAATAGTAAACAGCCCAGCACCGACAAACAATGGTCTATATGCAAACACTTAACAAGTCCCAGAAGGCACAGCTGGAGCAGCAGTACAAACTGCATTACTGCACTGAAACAAGAAAGCTTACATGAATGGAACAACTATATCGATTCTGTTTTCCCGATAGATTTTAGGCTATTTGCATGCCTGGGAAAACACCAAACATCGAAACTCAGTGATGAACTAGCAACACTCTGCCATAAACAAGGGAAATATGGTATAGATAGCCAATTAGTAGGCTACACCTGTGCTTGCTAAGGCACATACAGTATGAGTCTGTCAATCAGTGGACGTCACCATTTGTCACTAATTAGGATGCAACTTGCAGATGATGCGCGTTATCAATGACTTCCATAACAACTTTTTTTTTTTTTTTTGCAATTTCTGGTCTAGTTGAAATAAAAATAATCACCAATTATTACACAATTTTACCGGAATTTGTGGCAAGTTATCTTATTTTGTACATATATCACAGATTCTACATTTGTATATTGTGTCCTAAGCTACGATCAGTATCTAAGCCTATCTTAGTTTTCAAGAAACTGTCCTGACATCAGTTCTCAACAGACACGAGGAGGTATTTTCCGCTGTAGCAAAAACTTGACTGAGAGTCACATGGCAGCTCGGCGCAAAATGAGGTGGCAGTAAATTCCCTTGGAGGTGAAAATAAAGTTGCCCTGAACTTGGCCCGCACAGCAGCAGACAGCTTTTCCTGTAAACACGTCGGATCTGCCATGGCTCATCTGAGCGACCTGCGTACAGCTGTGGTGAGTGCATCAAGTTTCAAGGCAGAGAAGAAGGGACAGACACAAGGATATGATTTCAAAACATTAATTGCCACGAACGGACTACACATAGAGCTGTCTTTCACTTGTATTGGTAGGTTAGTGGTGATTTTAAATGTTGTCAGTACTTGGCTGTAGCCTATATGTCTAGCCCACATGGACATTTTTGAAAGCTGATGAGCAGCAGCGTGTAACCTGCAGTGCAACTTTCTCATACTTTTTTCCTCCATATTTTATTTTCTCAGCTTTTCTGACTTTCTCACCAAGTTCACTCCAGTCCATGTGAGTTGTTTATTACCTGTATCATTCTCACAGTGTAACTCATGGAGAGAGATTTAGGCTCTAACCAACAGCAGTTCTGTTTGTTATACAGTGAGTCAATGTGACAGTAACTTGATTTCACCCACCCAAAGTGCAGACTTCTTCCTTAAGGAAGCAAGTTAAGGTGAGGGTGGAAATTAAAAAAAAAAAAACAACAGACTTGGCACACTGCAGCACCCCTTATCTCGCATTCTGTGTATGTATAAGATTACCATGCCATTCACACTGTGCTGATGAGTGCCTTTTTAACTGAAATAGTAGTCTACAAACAAATAAAATGTTTTTGTCTGCTGTTGTTAGTCATGCTGCTTGCCCAGGGAGTGTCAGAGGTGAAGCAGGGGCACCAAATCTTTGTTGAACCCTTTATATCTCGTCTTTGCAGAGTTTAAAAAATATATTTTGTGGGGTTTTTTTTGTCTAGTTTCTTGGAGGTGGTGATGAGGCTGCATTTCAGATAGATTGGACTGTGAAAACCCTCAGTGTGACCGGGATAGGTCTTGTGATAGTGTTGTTAACAAAACAGCAGCTTTGTCTCCATCTGATAAAAAGTAAACCTGACGTGTACGTGCCTGGAGTCCTGTATGTCCTGAATCTGTTTATTGCCGTTGGTAGAGGTTGAAAATGCCATCATTCTGGCGCAACCGTAAAATCACACCTGGTCATTCTTGTGTGTGTTCACAGGTCTTTAATAGTTTTGCACACATACACATAGAGAGAGAGAGAGCAAATACAGGATATGTGTCCTCCAAGGCGGCTGTCATATTCAGACATACTCTCATATTCTCCTAGTTGTTTTACTGTTGGCCTTAGTAGCAGCCTGATGCTCAACAAGTCATCCACGAATTTGCATTGGAAATAACTGCTTAGTTGTCAGACTCATTGTTTATCGATGGTGGATCGCTCACTTGTTTGCATGGCCCCAACTGAGGTATTGTGAGTTTTGCTTTATTTTTATTTTTCACATTAGTTTCCTTGTTACTTTGTTTGCGGTCCAGCAGCATAGCAGAGTGTGTTATGTTAAATAAACAGCTCCTGTAGAGATGGCAGAGTTGAGTAAACATTTCAGTAAGAATATTTTCTCTCTTCACTGAACCAGAGTTAGCTACCACTTTTATAAATTTGAATGGCAGTGAATAACAAATGATCTGAGTGCTTTTTCCCGTTCTCTCTCACTTGTTTACCTTGTTGTTGGGCTCATTAATTTGTTAAGAGCAAGTCTGTTCTAGCTTTGACACGTCTTCACAATAATCATTTTTTTCTTGCTATCTTCTCTCTTCTTTCTCTGAAATTTTTCTTTCTTGTATTTGTTTTATAATGAACTCTCTAGGCTACAGCAATCCTAATATCTTTGCACGTTAGTGATCGTTATCGCTGGTGTCAGAATTGTGCCAGCGACACGCAATGGTTGAGCAGAGGGCTGTTATCAGTGGGAGCAGATAAGAAAGATAATCTGTGTTTCTGCATGTAGTTCTGTTTATGTACATGTAGTTAACCTCTATTAGTGTTTGTATTTTGTTGATATAGATTGGGTAGGAGGAGGAAGGTGTTCATCATTCAAAATTAAATCTGATAAAACAATATTTAGGTGTACTGTGGGCTGTGTTGGCCTGGCCAGACAGGTATGAGCGGGTTCAGGGTTAATCCTGTCAGTGGAAAACTGCATTGGGGAAACTGGAGCAAAAACAAGACACATTCACCCTCCAGCAACAGTACAGTATATGCCTCTCTTGGAGCACTGCACTCCAGTTTTATGATTTATAGATTTCTACATTTACCTTCTATGATCTTTGCATCTCTAGCCAGAAGGCAGCTGGTATGTCTACTTTATAAGCAAGCGACTGGTTATTATATGTTGCAAATTGGGTCTGGTATTAAAGAGCAAATTCAATCGGCATTCAAATGTACAAAAATATATTACCCAGTTTGAAAAATAATACAGGCGTCAGGAGCCATTTTGATAGAGGCAGTGGACTGGGTTGATAAATATTTCCAAATTGGATCAGCTTATTATTTCACCCAAAGCGACTCTGAAAAGCAAATTGGATACAGAAGGGGATTTTATTTGCAGCTTCTTAGGTTGTTTGCGTTTGGAGATTTACTGCAGCTATTCAAGTGGCCAGAACAGCCCACACTACGCTCCCTCTCCAATCAGCCTCAGTTGTGTGATTAACATCTTTTTTCCATAGTCAACCAAAATAGTTCTTAATGCTGTTCTGCTAATTTAGCATGAAGATAATCTTGTTGTGGACTGGGCTGTATTCGTTCACGTGCCCTACAGGGTGGACATTTGTCTCACATGAAACTTTCTAGACAACTGCCACAGCAACATTTTTAGATGAGATTACAGTTTTTGGCCAGATTCCTGAGGTCTAGGTCCTGTCAAAAACCTTACTGAAAGAATGAACTGATGTTGAAAAGACTCCTTTCTTTTTCACTTCCATTTACCAAATATGGTAATTGGAATCTACTCACCATACAGTGAGCATAATCCACTTCCTTAAATTGTAGTAATGAGGAGGAAACAGTAAGTCGGTAACGGCTGTGTGGGGGTGTAGGGTGGGTGTTTGCTGCTGTCCCTCAGAGCCCTATTTGATAAGCTACACCTGAACAATGCACGTCACCTCAGTTTTTTCCACATAGTCATTAACTATGGAGGAAACAAGGACACAATGGGCATGGCTAACAATGAAGAGGCGCATACACTGTAACATTTGGCACAAAGGTCAGTGGGAGAGTTCCCTCTGTGTACAGTTATAAAACATTGCATGAGTGACTATTGGTTCCTGATCCCATGCCAACCCCAATGGCTAAATCTGACCAATGAGGCTTCATCCGGGACCTTGACTAGAACAGAGGTCATTCCCATGTTTCCCATTTAAAAATATCACTATTCATATTGTGTTGGATACAGCTGGGGCTTTGTTTGGCGGGCTAAGAACATCTGGGTTTCACATCTATGTGGTGGTGATGGGGAGCGGAGGTAGGGTTTGTTTTGGGCCCTGTGCCATGAGGAAGTTGTGAGATTTCTCCTTCCGAACAACAACACACAAAAACGGATATCACAGCCAATGTAAATGCATCACTTGGTTTCTGGGACAACATAAGTGTGTTCAAGTGAAATCAAGCTCACACTTTTTCTTTTCTGATTAGCATGAAAAGAATATTAGTTAGCAGGATACAATATAAACAAAATAATTGATTTATTTGACTTTCCTTTGTTTTGCCAGTGGATGTCATTGGATACTTTTTTGTTGCTCAACGCCTGGCTTTGCTTAGAGAGGGGAAAATGTTGAATAGACCAGCTTACTGTGACAGAAGTTTTTCTGCTGAGCACTATGGGAAATAGAGTTGCCATTCACTGACCCTTTTGCCACCACCCACCTCAGATTACAATCTGGATTTGCATGCATACTTTTAAACCAGTTAAAACAGTACAAACAGTAGAAAACTTGTTGACTACTGACTAGCAGTATGTGATCCTGCAGCTCAAGGTACCAGGCAAACCCCAGTAATAGACAGCGTTGCTGCTTTCCATCACACTCTATCTCTAAAAACACCAAGATTTCACACACATCAATGACTGAATATTAATAGCAGATATTTTTAACTTTTCTTTTCCCCCGCAGCATTTGAAGATGATGCGATTGCTGTTCCTGTGTCTGCTGCTGCTGCCAGCTGCTACTGGTATGTTCTCATCTCTGTGAGGCTTTCAGGTGATAAACATCTAATCATGGGTCTATGCATCCCCGCGCTGGCATGTTTTCCTCACCTACCTATGTATGTGGACAGCCTGTGCAGATTAATGTATGTGCCCACTTTTGAATCGTGCAACCACACAAGTGTTTGCACGTATAAGAACGACATTGAAGAAAAACATGCAGAGTGAAATTAGCAACAATATTCCCAATGCTGTACCTTTCTTGGTTTAGAAGATACCAAAAAAGAACAGCACATAGACACGTGTATGTTATGCACGTAATGCAAGTATACCATTAACCCTACTGTAGCCCAAATACTTTTTGTGCTGTACAGTCCATGTAAAGTCCATGTAAGCATCCTCTGAATGTAGCAGTATTCTGGAGCAGAATTGTGATGAATATTAAACCTTTAAAAACTGTATCATCGTGAATATTGTGAATGTATTCTAACTCTGTGCCTTTTTTTTTGCAGCTGTTTCAGAAGAGAACGAAGGATCAGCTGACTTAGGTATATAATTTATCTTTATCTGTAAAGTAAAGAAAAACAGTAGCCTTTCAATCAGCTGGGTACAGTTGTCATGGTGCTATCCAAGGTTATCAACAAATGAATTGTGACTGGTTCTTGCTTGAAATTAATTAGATTTAAATTAAGTATTTAAATCAACTGAGAGATCACACCCATATGCAACAACAAAGAACATTTTTTGCTAATTTGTTTTGAAAGGAATTATCCCACTGTTCATTCTCAGGTTCTTTTGCTTGTTTCTACACGTTTCTTGTACTGTTGGTTCCAATATTTGGTCCTTGTTTGACTTCGGGTAAGCTTAGTGGGTCCTTTGAATTTCATGTCAAATAGAATAACTTAAAAACATGATGTAGATTCATACATATAAGATAATGCAGCATGCTGGACAAGGAAAAAAAGATTCCTTTCCTAGGTGTTGGATTCTCCACAATTCTATTCTCTTTACATGAGTGCACAACAGAGCTGCATGATTTTGTGTCATGACTCTCACTTGAAACTCTTCCATTTATCACTTGTTTTTCTTCCTTATTTAGGGTTTCATTATTTACTCGCAGTTGTGGTCACTCGTTTATGGGTGTGAGTTCTTGTTACTGAGTACAGTTTAGATGGTTTTCGTTTTCTGTGTACAATATTGATTCTTGTTTATAGTTTTCATTTTGCTCTCAGACCTTTTGGTCCTAAACTGACTTCTTAAAACCCTCAATCAATAGTGTTGCTAAAAGATTAAAGGTGTTGTTTATATGCTGACTATTGTACAGCAGAAGAACTTATTATTATTTGAAAGTGCTCACACTGAGAAGCATGCATATATTTAGTGTACACGCATCTGATTTCGCCTTATTTCACAGGTCTGGATGACGATGAGGATGACGATTTCCAAAAAAGTGAGTTTATTACCTCAGTTTCCAAGAGGGCAGTATGATTTTCTAGTTTCTTCTGCATCACACAGCTGTTCACAGGAAAGTATGTGAAGGTTATGGCCTCTGTAATTATTGTCAGTAAGTCAGCATTGTGTGTAGGGTGCTCTAGTCCAGTGAGATGTGTGAAGGGCTGTGGCCCCTGTTGGCTTTCCCTCCTCCCAACCATTAAGCCCTGAATGGAATCAATTAGCTCCCTGAAGGGGCCCTGTGGATTGTGCCGAAAGGCCAATGAACACGTCAACATCTCCGCCATCGTACCGGTCAGCTAATCAACATTGGCATTCTCATTCTCTCTCCACGCCTCTCTCCGTCACTCTCTCACTTTGATGGACATTTGATAGAATTACAGATCTGTTTAGAACAGTCGACTCTTGGAGAAGCAAGCTTTCTGCTCACCCACTATGCACATATACTTATTTACATATAAATGTTTTTATTTTCCTCAAGTACATTTTAAATAACTCAAGCAACACACAAGTTAAAACGATTACAGCCATGTGAACTTTGGCTTTAGTACAGATTAAATAAATGAGCGTGTTAATTAATGAGCTGTTGGGTTGGCTGCTCTTTCGACTCTTGGCAAGAAAAACTATTAGAACTGTAGAACAATTCCTTTAATGACTTCAGTTCTCCATTGAAACCCTCAAACATTTGTTTAGGGAAGAAGAGCAATAATCGTGCAAAAATCTTGATCAGACTTTTGGTGGTATTGTTGTCTTCGGTTTACAGTAGAAGTACTGCATAAAGAACTGTTATGTGGGGGAGTTGAAATATACAGTACACCTGAAATCAGTAAAACTCGTGTTAACTGTTCTCTTGTTCTCTTTACAACTTGTAGTGATTACAGAAGTTCCCCACACACGTGCTCTTGACACAAATGCAGATAAAGCCAAAGGTGTAGAAGAAACAACAGGTAAGAGAAGTATTTTAATTGTATATAGTGATATATAGTAAATGTATTAAAATGTTGACGTGCATATCAAGTATGAAGGTTTCATAATATCATACTAGTATCAACTTAACTGCTTGTTTAATACACTTACAGCCAACCTTTTTATGTTTTCTCTTTTAGATCAGTTCACCCTGATTATCATTGTATCAGCTGTGACTATGTTGACTCTTTTAGTTGCAACAACAGTCAGTAAGTATTCTGTGTTTTGTTGAGACATAATGTGCTGAAATGTGAAATAGTGCCTGTTTCATTCCCACAGTTGACAAATGCACTGCTGTAAAGCCTTTCAGTGCTTGGCCGGAATCACTGTAGTCCCAGTGTGCCTTGTAAAACTGTTAATACCTAAGCAAATATGAACTTTTCTCTTTTGTAGCTATGACCTTTTCTCATTTTTTTTTCTTGCAGCCATAATATTAGTAAGACGCCACATGAACAATCGGCAGCAAGGGTAAGGTCAAATTTTTCTACTTTCAAAGTATATATATATATATATATATCTTTGTTGGGTTACAGTTGGATTTGAAGTATACTGTCTTATTTTCTATGTACCTCATTTTCACACTCCACAAGAGGAACACATTTATTTTTTTCCTACAGCCTCTGTACATACTGTATCAGTGTCTTACTGAGAAATGTATGTTCCACTTTACGCTAAGTCAGCCTGCAGGTGACAGAACCAGTCTGGTGGGTAACAGTCTTTCTGCTACCTTGCCAATTTGCCGTACTTCATCCAACTCGTCAGCATCAAAACCAGAGAAAAACACTCAGATGGCAAAACGCAACAAGCATCCACCCATCTGAGCCCGCCTGGACTTGTACAACAATTAGTATAACAACCTGAGGCCCTCCACCGCCACCTCTGAACATGCCCCACCTCTAGCCGTTTCCATCTTAGTCATCAAATAATAGCCTTAAGACAGTGCCACTGGGTCTGTATGACCGAATGGGACAGGACCTAACCTGTTCCAAAACTTACCGCATGAACTGAGTCGTGAGTAGATGACTTTACTCAGAAATAAAACAGTCCCGTAAACATGATCCTGGCGTCATGACAACAATCTGCCAACAGCAATCAGACAGCAGAACAGCCTAAACCAGTTATACTGAGACGCTCTTTCTTCGCTTTTTGCCTCCCTGCTACACTTTGCTTATTTAACCGCAGTGAACTCTAGGAAGGCTTTCTGCAGAGTAATCAGGTTTCTTTTGTTCTGGGGTGCAGTAATACATGACCTGCAGGTTGTGTCAGAGGGGTTACGGAGTTCAAATTAGTCCCCAGAGATCAGCAGGAGAACTGCCATTGTGGAGCAGACACCCAAGACAATCTGCAAGGGTTAAATTCCTCCGCAGGATTGCTGGCTGCCTCCTGGGGCTGCAGTCAGCTCTGGCAGTGTTTGGTGCTGACTGATCGCTCTGCTGAAAAGAGACTTAATCACACAGCAACCTCTGGCTTGTTGGATCAACAGTGCCTTGCCAGGTTTATAAGTCCCACCTGGGGATGAGCTGTGTTTTGAGGTGATGCAGTCACCGTGCACCTGTCAGAGCCCTGCAGCATGAGGCAGACATGCCGTTTCGTGAATTCCGATACGCAGGGATGTTTCTTATGTCTTTCCGCTAACAAACTGAGAAAGAACCTAAAAATAATAAATAAATAAATAAGATGACATACTTTTGCTTTTGCCCTGTCTCAATCCTCCACCCCCCCTTCCCTGTATTCCCTACCTGTGGCCTGTCCTCCCTCTCTCTGCAGGATCTACTCCGTGCCTACAGAGCGGGACCAGAAAGGGTTTGTCTAGTCTCTGGTGGAGTAGCAGTCCTATAACACGCAGACAAGAGAAGAGCAATGCACCGGGCTATCTCATCTTCTACCCTTTGACTCAGGACAGTTACACTTCCTTGCACAACAGCCTGATTCTCACCATTCAGTTCATCGCTCGCTCTTGCACAAACTCTTATCAATGCATATGCAATATGTGTTTATTTTTGTTGTATACTTTTGACTTTGTCCCAGCCGTTTCTACTCCACATACACACAATTTAGCCTGGGACATTTGGAACACATTCAGACCTTCTAATTGGATTCTATTTGAGGAATCCAAATCAAAGCCAGTGAATATGGCTTAAAGCTTCTTTTGTTAAAAGGGATAATTTAGCACAGCCAGAGCTCCCCCTTTTTTACTACCTGAAACAAGAAATTATTCCCACCGGCTATGCAGTAAAACTGTATTTGCGTTTGATTTGGTGCATGTGGAACAGACATGTCTGTGTGAAATGGTCGATGAGTGAGACAAACCATGCTAATCCACACTAAGCCAGCCCAGTGCTCACTTCATTCTCCTATTCACTTGTCTGACATCGTCTGTTCCTGGCCCATTAGGAATGACAGGAGGCAGTGCAATAGGAAGATAAAAACCTATCCCCCCTCTTCTCAACCTTAGTAAAAAAGAAACAAGTAGAAATAGTCAGTGTGAACATCTTTTTGCAAGGCAGCAAATTAATCGACCGCTATGAATTATGATGTTTTCTTCTCCCTCTCTCTTTTTCGTTTTGAAAAGCTTTCACTTCTCACAGATTGTAAATAGCTCTCTGAATGCTGTTGAGAGTTAGATGAATGCCTCACACACTGGTAGAGAGATGCCGAGTGTGAGGGAGGGATGAAATCTCACGAATCAAATAAAGTGTTGGGGATGATTGGGAAAATACCAACAATGCCTTTGTTTCATTTATATGGTGCATGATGGCTTCTCTGTTTTCATTTAAATGGAAATCAATCATGCCCTGTGAAAGAAAGCTTTCTGTCCAAGAACCCAAGGCACTAGTTGCCATATTTGTGCGAAGTTAACTTTCTGTGGCAAAGGTTAAAGTGGAAGGGGACATTATGCTGCTGTTCGACGTGACAGTATTTAATTTGTGGCTTCATTAAGAGAGCACTTATAATGGAGTCAGCAACACTGAGAATGGCTACATGGGGTTAAACACTGGCTTTGTCAAAGCAGGATCTCGCTTTGCTCTTCCGCTATATCTTGCAGCTAATCTCATCACTAGGGGCAGGTCTTGGCTCCAGTCCTGTCAGATTTGAGAGCAAAATAAATTGTGCAGTCACGTCTTCATCAGGGTGTATAGTGGCTATAGGTCTGTGCTGAAGTGTCGTCTTAAAAATGATGCATCCCATTTTATTTAGCACAAACAGATTGGCAGATATGATTATTTTTTGCGCATTTGTTTTACTGTTCATATTTGAGCACTGTGTGCCCAATATGTGTTATTTCTCAGTGTAGCATAGCATTGCCTGATAAGCCTTCAATATGTCAGCATTTCAAAGGGAGGTCAACTGGACAAAAATTGCAGTACAAAACATTTCAGTTTTTTTATGTCTTTGTAGTCCACCTATTCATATTTACTCATTCTGTTGGACAAACAAACCACAATGCAACAACATTTGAGCAGCAGAGTATTCTCTTTGAATGCTTTTTCCAAAATATGATAAACCAAACAGTGCAAAAATCCACAGAAATACAGTATTTGGTCCAGTCTGCTCCACGCATGTGACCGAACTCTATTATTCCCTCCTATGAAGCCTCTCTGCTGTGACACCACTGATGTAAAGGTAACAAATGCAGCTGCAGAGCTTTGTTTCTTTCTCAATGTGATGTATGTGGAAAAGGTTATGCTTTTTTCCTTTGTTAAACTACCTGATTCTTTTTCTGTGGTGACCATAAGAGCTCAGTGCACTGCAACTTAGGAAAACATATGGAAAGAGACAAACAAAAGCACATGAAGAAAACATCTCTAACCCTTTTCAGCATTTAGAAAAAAAACTACAAAGTGAGAAAACAGAACCAAATACAGAAATGAGCTGCAAATAGAGAAGCGATTGTGTTTCTGTATTTGCATGTGTTTTCCTAAGTTGCAGTGCGTTGAGCTGAAAGGCCACCGTACTGAGGGCATTCCCTGACCTTATGCAATTATTCTAGTTTTTAATATATAATATATGTATTTACAAATTTACTGAGCTATGCATTCACATCCTTTCTCTTGATGGGGAAAAAATATTGTATTTGGCTAAATGGTCTTTTTATATACTTGTTGAATTTAAGGGGAAATGTCTTCTCTCCACTGTTCATTTATAAATTCTGTGTTTAAAAAAAAGTTGTGGTGGGTGTGAGTCAGTTATTTGCCAAAAACTATTTTATGTAAAATATTTGTATTTTAGTGTCATATTGCAGCGACAATGTTTAAATTTGGACTTAATGTTAAATACTTATGTTCATATGCACTTGTGTATCCAGAATAACCCATACTGTATGTATTGTTTGTGCCAAGGACATTCACAGTGGTTTTTATCATGTACTTATTTACAAAGTATATAATACATGACCTTATATCTCACAAGAAAACAATTTCAGTAGGTGATAGTATATCATTAATTCATTCCAGCTGCTGTCTCCCTGATCTTGTTCTGATAGCAATTAGAACAGTGAATACTACTGTATATTATGTAGGTATGCTGAACTCTGGACTGTGTTAATTTTGACATTACAAAATTGTTATAAAATTTGCTTGGTTTCTCCCAGTTTGTTGTCTGCATCATTTTGATGCCATATGGATGCAAAGATAATGCGCCACTGGATCTTGTTTAATCTAGGGCTTTACTCACTTACAAGCATAGAGCCACTAAGAGGCTTAGACACCCCTTAATAAACATCACGTTTTTATTGAGATTGGAAGTGTAAAGAGCATGGAGGAAGTGTCCCAGCTACATTTTTAGATCCTGACAGAACATGTGTTGTGCACGATTGTCAAATATGAGATCTTATGGGGTTGTTCTTCATAACCTTTAATGATACTGGCTGTGTGATCAGTTATGAGATACAAAGGTCATTAGAAACAAGGCTGCTTCATGGCAGAAGGTGTGATTAAAATATGAATCATCTCTTCATTATTTACCAAGATAATCACTTTACTTTTTTAGTTCAGTTTTGACAAGTATAGAAATAACATTTCACAAAGATTAAGCAGGAGATGGTTCCACTTTTTTCAGTTGTCAGCACGATTCATGTTTTGACACTGTTACTAAGCAGCATACAGTCAGTAATCCACTTGCACACACACACACGCTGCCTGGTGTTGACTGTGTGTTTTTCTCTTGATGGACTCCTGGTTGGTTTCTTGTAGCTCTATACTTTTATTAGTGTACACTCTATTCTTTTCCCTGGACCACTCGATATGACCTGGAAAATAAACACACAGAACATTTAAAGAATCAAACAAGCAATCAATTATATTTATCACACACACAAATATACCACAGTAAGGAAAATAAGCAATGTGGTTTGCAGTTGTTGCAGTTGGTTTCGTCCCAACAAATAGCTTAATCATAATCTTTTTGATCTATTAATCATCACAGAGATTTTAGTCAGCATTCTGTTAAGCTATTATATGTCTTAAGTGACTGATTGTTTACCATATATCATCCAGTATCCTGTGATATAAATTATTTAACTCTCAACTGCAGCATTATATAAGCACGGCTACCCTTCATGCACATGGACTGTAATTTAGTCAAACATCACTTTTGTCTGTCAGCTTTCATTGTCTTAAATTATTCAGCCTTTGTGCTAATCATGCACCTCTCAAACACTGCACAAATACAAAATATGAACATTCACTAGAACTAAGGAAATAAAAAGCTGCAAGTACTCACTGTGTTGACCTCGTGCGACACTTGGGCAGGTGACCCTTGCCACCTAGAGTTAATGTGAGAAGGGCAGTTGAAAATAATTACTGTGGCTTACAAGAGATTACACAAGACAAAGGTGGCTTTCAGAGTCATACTTACAGCTAATGACCATGATGCCCAGGATGAAAAGTAATGCTGCAATGGACAGTCCAGCATGGCGCAGGGTCTCATAATCTGGACATATAAAACACAAATGAAACACTCCAAAACATAGACACAACAGGTAATAACACAAAAAACACAGCCAAATGCAGCTTCTTACCATAGGTGAAATCTTCGTCCCACTTTGGATCTATAAGAAGTGAAAGTAGAAAGAAAAGTATTGCATTAAGTTTGACTGTTGAACACAGGAAGCCTCTACAGGAAGAAAAAAAGAGAGGATCACCAGGGAACAACAGTCAGAGATAGCATGACAGATCTACTGGCCCTGCTGACATGCTGTTGATGGTGTATCAAAACCCTATCTATGGTAAGCCAGCACAGCGTGACGACACAAATATCTTATCTCATCTTGCATAAGGAACAATCAAGCATTAATCTGTTGGCAAGAGAGGAAGTGAGGTGCTCTATTCTAACAGTCCGCCATGGGTTTTGTTAGGAAGACAGGGAATTGTGATACTGTCAGTCTGCCATGAGATAACAATAAAACCGCAACGCCTGCAGCATTTAAGGTAACTGTGGATAGTAAAAAATTTAGTTACCCCAGGCAACAGCTTGATGGATCTTGGTTTTGGTGTTTTTCTCAGTTCTGGATGGGGAGGATGTCACTGTGGATGCCGAAAAAAATAGACAGTAAAAACATTAGTTTCCCCGAACTTTTTTGATTTTCTGGATCACTTTTCCCTGGTATTTAATATTTATAAAGTCTAATATGTATAACACGTGTTTATAATGAAAAAGCATCATTTCATATATTGGAACATGTTTTTTTTTAATCTTTGCCATATAAGTCCATACATAATTACTTCTCATAAAATTCCAGGTGCATTCCTATGTTTAACTCCATTTTTAATTGAATTTCTGAACATTTCAGTGGAATGACTCTCAGAGGACACTTTTTAAAGCATATCAGCGCTCTCACTGTCGCTCTCACTCTAGTTCTCTCTCTTTCCCCGGTTCTGTAAAATGCAGCAGGAATACTCCTCTGTATATCTCAACAAGAACAGGGAGTTTAACATTTTCTAATTACCGCATAATTAGTTTTAAAGCTTTCTGCATTCTTGATGAGAACGTTTACTGTAAGCCTTTGCTATTGGTGTGAGGGGATGTTATAGCTTACTGGAGTATATCTACCAGCCAAACTCAATGGCTCCACCAACTGGGTGTTCAAACATGTGAGGGAGAGGGTGAAGATTGCTACCTGGAGAGGATGTGAGCTTTGTTTGTAGTTTTGTTGTTTCCTTATTGGGAGCTACAGGGACAGAAACATAAAGATCACATCAGGTTAAATTGAAATCATGGGTGTTATGTACAGCACTGACGACACACCAGACTACCTGTTGAAGTCTTAATTTGTGTTGTGGTGGTGTTGACATTGACTGAGCTGATGGTGCTTGTGGTTTGTTCAGCAGGGGAAGTTTCCGGGGAGGAGTCAGCATCTCTGGTGACTCTGCCTTCCACTTTTCTTCCTGTTACACCAAGAAAGCAAATGAATTAGATGAAACTGAATAGATAGATAGATTTTAGTATAGAATTAGGTCCTAACATTTATGATTAGTAACTGTAAAAAATGAAATACCGTACCAGTGGGAGTCGGAGAAGTGAGCATTGTTGTTGAGTTTGCCATATTGCTGTTCACAGGCTCCATTTGATCTGCGGTGGTGGCAGCCTGAGCCCTTGACACTGCGGGGGGAAAAAGACACATTTTAATCACCAAAAACCACAATTCAAACGAAGCCTCATAGCAAGGCCTCGATACAGAACACTTTACAGGAAGAACAAAGAACAATGTTGTTTTTCCCAGTGACTCTCTTGAACAATGCTGTGATGTATTCCTGGCAGAGGCCAGACTTGAGAATGTGTCTGGCCATGCCGGGGAGAGAGGCCTGCAGATGCATTGAGAGTATGTCACAGTAATAGTCCTGTGAGTGGGGCAGTGCGGCACGGTAACAAAGAAGTAGCTCTTACAAAACCTCTGGCTACAACAGAGCTGGATTGTTGTGTGAGACTGCAGGACAGTGAGGCCGTTGTCTGTTTACTCACTCAGCACCTTCCAATTAGTGCTGGAGCTCTACAAAACCTCTACTTTCTTGGGCTAATACTGTGATTCCCACTACTTTATTAAACCCATATGAGGGGACTTGACTAAGGGTGGAATGATTTATAGGTGACACTAATGTTTGATGTGTCAGACATATTGTGTGTGGATGAAAACCTTAATTTTGTTTGTAAACCTTTTATATTACAGTCATATGTTCATAGATTGGGTGCTAATATGTTTAGTGTGAGTTTATCTCTTATCTGGACTAATAAAGATGGACCTCTCACTTAGCAGCCACATGCTGCTGTGTTACAACTTGTCCCTGTGTCCCTGTGTGTGTGTGTGTTGACCCACATCATAATGTATACTCAGTATTAAAGTTATTACATTATCATACTCATGAATATTATATTATCTTACTCTTAAATATAAGCCTATGTAAATTCTTCAGCATTTAAAGGGGAACTCTACCTCCAAGTAGCTCATAACAAGGAGTACTAGCCTGTGAAAACATCGGTATAATGTCTTCTGTGGCTCTGGAGGAGCTTTGTCAGTTATGCTGTCATGCATATGGACATTTACCAGACAGGTGGGGTCTACAAGGTCTTACTGGGGACTAAAAATCAAATATCCTGGCCTCTGCTGAATCAATTTTGCTCCACTTTTATGGAGGTGACATACTAAATTGCTGGTGTACCCCTTTAAGTTGCTAATTCCCAAGCTGCAGCTTAAAGCGACACAATACTTTTCAAGAAGGAACACATTCTTCCTCTTACAATTGATATGTTGAACTCATAAGCAATAAAACACACCCTTACTCAATTCAATACACTCTGGGGTTTTGCTGCTACAGTCTTACTTGGTCTGGTATGACCAGTAGCTTATTGTGGCTAATGTTAGCAAACTTTAGACTACCTGTAGCCTACTACTATAAAGCTACGTTTTAGCATTTACATTTTAGCATTCCATTATCCTCTTTGTGACCAAAGTAGCTGCTGTTCAACAAAAGTTACATAGACTCACTTTTGTTTTTGCACTCACCTTTTAACATGAAAAACAGGATAAAGGACAAGGAAACCAAATAAATCTGAAAGAAAAAACATATTATGGGGAGAGGAGGTGAAACAATGATGCAGAAAGTGTAAACCAGGTTGCATCTCAATTTGTCTTAACAAATTGCACTTCAACTTGTGCAGGTTTAACAGTGGTTATAAGATTGAAATGACCTCAACCACTTTATATAAGATTTGCAAAGTAATCCAGAGCCCCTCCGATATTACAGGTGACTCCATAAATGAAGACAGATCATGTAAATGCAGACACTCTGGTGCATCTGTTGCAGAGGATTGAAGCAGATACACAACATCCAGACAAAATGTCTGCTCATTAGCATGCAGAAGGAAATGGTTATGATGTTACAATTGTTTAACCAGGGCATGAGTACATGGCGACCATAGGTCACTAAATGGTATATCAGAGGATCTGCTTAGATGAAGCAAGAGAGCGTACACTCTGGAACACTTTGTACATACAGTGCAAATCTAACAGACAGGAAGTTGAGGTTTAGTACCACATGGCTGCTTCTCCTTCCTCCTAAAGCACACACGTAACATCACCCACACTCCTCATGCAGCGTGACAGAAAACAGATTCTTACTTTGACTGTCAAACATTATAAGATACACACATCATAACCATAATATATTTTTTTTTTGTCAAAAATGAGTGATCGAGGCCTCACATTGTGTACTGTATGCAATCCTCCCCCACAACTTTGTGGCACTATTGATCAAACTTCATCACATTTTTTAAGTTTCCTACTGTCACCAATTAAAAAGTGGCATTGGAGGATGTGTCAAAACAACTCTTTTTAACATAATGGAAATTCGGTGCTGGGGAGCAGCATTCTCTGAATCAGTGGAAAAACATTTTCTTTCCTCCCCCTCACAACATATTGCCCCTAGGTTGAAACAAAACACTATAGAAAAACAGAAGTAGGCATAAATATGTCCACTATTGTGCGATTTTATAGCAATGCCGAGAACAACAACTGTCAAGCAGGTACAGCAGAGGCAGGTAGTGACAGATGGAAGTGTAGGCCAGTGGCTCGGCTCGAATCCACCCCCAGCACAAAATGAAACTCAATCTTTGACCTATCCTGGTGGCAGCTCGTCCTCAGGGCTCGGAACAGTGTGACAGGTGAGCGTCCGTGGCCATCATGAGCTGTGACAGCTCAGATTAGCAGGTCATGCCAATCTTCATTTCACTCCAGAGCATATGTCAAGATGAGGCCTGTTCCCCCTGGGCTGTGCAGGCGTCTTTCCCTTTCCCTAGCCTGACCTGCCTGCCCATTTGTCACATCTAGTGCTCTCACTCACTCTCCGTCTGTCTGTTCATCCGTTTGTCTGTCATCCTCCATCAATCTCCTTTCAGTGTGCTTCACCAAAACACCCCTCAGCCCTCTGATATTTAGTCATCCAGCCAGGCTATTATGCTTACCTTAGTATCCATCCTGTGAGGTGCCCGAGTTCAAAGATTTATCCACAGTCTCATCAGTGCTTTCCTCCTTATGTCACTTCTGAAGGGATGATGGGGTAACTGCTAACCAACCACACCCATGTGCTCACCATCGCTACTTCCTCATCCAATTGTCTGAACTCCGTTTCAGTCTTTCAGCCTCTCGCTCACCCACTCTTTCTCATGACATGACCTCCTCCTTCTCTTTGGCTTCCAGTTTCCACTCTCACTCACTCTGCTCTGATCTCTGTCTGCAGTTCAGCTGTCTCTCAGCATGGTGGCTTGTCTTCCTACTTTATTTCTCTATTCCCTACAGCATACTGTCTTTTATTGTACGTGTGTGTTTGCCTGTCTGTCATCCTGCCCAGCTTACTGTCTTTCTCCATGTTTATACAATCTTTTCTGTCCACAGGTCCATCTGTCATCTGTGCCCATGTTGCTGTCTCACAAACAAGAAATGAATGACCCTGTTGTAATGAGAAATTGTTGATATATTTGCAGTCACTCAAAAATACAGGGCAAGTTTAATTACATGACTTCCTTTTATTGGTGAGTTTTATTACATTTCCTCCCTTGAACAAACTGACATTGAGGATGTTCTGAAATATGTGTGGCTGTAAAGTGCTATTCCTTACTACTTTAAATACTTTAAATACCAACCTTTTCAGCAAGCATCTAAAGAAGCAATTATGTTCCTTGAGTATATTTTAAAAAAACTACCAAGAACTCCAACTCTATTAAATATGATATATAAAAAGTCTCTTTTGTAAGAACACCTAACTCCATTACATTTGTAAATGTATGAAAATAAATGAAAATGATCCGCTCCATGTTAATTATATTGAATTGCAGTTAAGCAGGGACACAGCCAAAGTGTTAAATCCCTGGGTTTTATCTGATTTTTCTACTATTGCTTCAAGGCTGCAGGATTGGTGTGTGTGATTGTGACCCAACAGCATTATCCAACTGAGACTAGACTGTTACATCAGACAAAGCCTGCAATTCATCCACACTAGCAGAGGACAGTCTTTGCCCAGAGTGCTAGAGATGTTTTAGATCAGCTTGTCCTCTGTCACGTTTCTATGTTTATTGTAAACTTATAGAACTTTATAATAAGCATCTTTAAAACAATTTGCACTGTGACCCTTCTCAGTAAAAGGTTCTCAGGTTTGCAGACACAAAATATAAACAATTCTGTCCAACATCTTGGGCCTCCAGCCAATCATATTATGAGATCACCCTGACAAGTTATAAGTGACCAATCACAATCTGCTTGTACACAAATATGATTAAAGGAGCATCAATTTGTTGTAAATGCAATATAACACTTACTTCCTTAATAATTTGTTCCTTTTCCTTTGTATCACTCTTGGTGGACATTTTCATTACTTACATGATTACAGGCTTTAATTTTGCAGTTTTAAATATTTATTTTTGTATGGATGTGGGTTTACATATATGTGTAGATAAACTTTTGAAAATACATTTCAGACATAGGTACATACAATGGGGTCATTCAAAAGCAGAGACCTGTCTGCATAAATAGCAATCACAGTATATGAAGTGATTTATTAATGCGAAAATGTAAAAATTTGTAAAATGTCTTAGTACAGTATGTCAGATCAAATTCTGAGTTAATAACAACTGCTTGTTATTCTTTTTTTTGTCCCTTTGCTCATCTTTTTATCCTAGTGTTTGAGTGGGAGTATGTGTGCATTTAAATGAGTGAGATGCAGAGAGAGACGTGTGAATTCAAATGTGCTTACATGTGAAAAAAACAAAACAAAAAAAATACACCCAGGTTTAAATGGGACTTGAAAAAGAAAGATATTTTTCTTTTGTTGAATATACTGTATACCTTTTGGGGGGGGAATGCCAGGAGAGTAATGCTTGTTTGAATTTGAATTTTGTTTAATAAAGCCTACACTATCTTAAATAGAGACAAATGTGGACTCTAAGTGTGCAGTGTTTTAATAATGATAAAACTCTACTTCTTGTTTACTTGCAATCTCTCTGGAACATTAGGGTTCACAGGCTCTGTGTGCACGTCTACTTTTCTGTGGTATAGTTTTACTTTGTACTCTTGGCTTTCTATGTGGTCTTGTACAATACATACACTATGGCCAGTCATCAAAATCATCTATCATCATCTATAATTAAAGAAGATCACATGCTCTTTTAGTTTCAATATATTTTCAGATCTGCTCTCATCAAAATGAACAATTAATTGTGTTTTTACTTCCTTGTTATCTTTCATGGACAACTGTTGTATTTATTCAGTTGTATTCTTTCATCCACATTGAAGGGGAAATTACGTGCTCATTACTGACAACAGCACAGCACAGCCACAAAATAAGTCATAATAACTGCCAGTAAAATCATGTTCTAATTTTTAAAACCTGTGGTTGCTTTTGTTTTGATTTTTGTTCCGTTCAAATTGAAAAATCTGAGTAATGAGAGCAATGACTGGGTTTACAGAAATTTGAGTTAGGTCCCCACAGGAAGCACAACCTGTAAAAGTGATAAAGGAGTGTTATTCAATCTCATATTTGTTTTTCAAAAACAAAAAAAAACATTCAGGAGAGGGGTATAAAGGATGTGAAAACACTCCTAGAGCTGAGGTAATTAGTCTCTTATTTGTTCCTCTTTTGACTTAATTGTGCACTCATGCGGCCTGCACACATCATATCAAAATGTTCACGAGGCAAGTAAGGAAAAATAGAAGTTGACGTAAAGTATTGAGCTGTCAAGCCTTCAGTTTAGCAGATTACCGCTCCTGTCTAGCCAAAATGATGCATCATGAACAGGCTTTGGTATGGACACAGCAGTCAGCTTGACAGGAACTTAAACAATTGTTCAGTAATGAGACAAACATACCTTGACAGCTCATGATGGAGAATAGTGGGCCTAATTGAGGGAACGCAGCTCAGTGAAACATTGAGATTTATCTCCAGGCAGTCAGGCCCCATTGAGGAAACATAATTTTGTAGGTTAGACAAATGTGTTAGCAAGTTTTTTCTTTTCATGTGTGTCTCATTGGACTATATGTGTCATCTGTTCTGAGTTATCTGTGCTACATGTGAGCATGTGTGTACTCATGAGACTGATGTGGCGAATCATGCTCGAGGGAAAAGCAGAAAGCAGGAACAGGGCGCATGCATAACTGCTCTGTGTAGATATAATACGAGCCCAGTCACTATTTGTGTATACTACAAGGCAGCAGGAACCTGAAAAAGGCATGAAAACTTTGGAGGTTTCTGATCTCTGCACAGTAAACATTAAAAGATACACAAATTCACATAGCACACAAAGCCTGTTATTGTAATACAGGAAGACACCATCTGTTTATGCCTGTGTTCTGTATGTTCTCAGGCAGGCAGTTCAATGACAGCATCAGTCTGCATCTTATCAATATTAGTCAGATAGTCAAGCCCTTGAGGCTCTAGAATGACCTGCCTGAAGAAATAAGGATTTTTAAAATCTCTTCTTAAAATATACTTTTTACAGAAAGCTTATCCTGATTTTACTTTTGGTTTATTTTTTTTTAGCCACACTAGCAGCATGGCTCTATGGATGGTAATTGGACCAGACTGAAATATCTCAACAACTGGATTGAATGTTTGTACAAACAGGATGTTTCAGGATGAATCCTATGATTCCCACTGACTTTGGTTTATGAAAGATACCTGCAAAACTAACGACATTCCCATCAGCCTCAGCTCTACTTTGTGCTTAGTGCTAGTTAGCATGCTAACACACTAAACTAAGATGGCAAAACAGATAAACATTATACCATTATATAAACATCAGCATGTTAGCATTGTCACTGGAAGCATGTTAGCGTGCTGATGTTAGCTCAAAGCACTGCTATGCTTATGCTATGCTCTTTTAGACAGTTTTATTTTACTTAAATTGTCGTTTTTATTTCTTTTATCTTATGTTACTAAAATTGGGGTTATCTAAATTGTATTTGATTTTATATAATTTGTATGATTTGAATTTGATGTCTTGTGCAAAGCAACTTTGATTTTGAAAAGTGCTCTATAAATAAAGTTTATAATTATTTTAAGGGCTGTGGAGTAAAGCTACATAGTGAACTGCTTTTCCTTGAACTACAATTTAAACAATAATGAAAAGGAAGAAGAGAGTAGAGTTATTTGTAGCAGTAGCCACAGTTGCAGCTTAGCCTAACCCTCTCTTTTTTGTCTCTATCTGAGACTGTCCACCCTCAGTGAGACAAATTCCCTGCATGGTTTCTCTCTCTCACTGATGCTGTGAGCTGAACTTCAATCCGAGAGGAAACAGGATTAGAGTGTGGCCCTAGATATGGCTTAACCTCCTGAAGACATAACCATGGTAAATACCACTCAGTACTATCCCATTGTAGGGATTACCACGGACTAACTGTGAGGTCTGAAACTCTTTGTATCAGACAGGGGAGGGACGGACCACTGTTGTCAGGTTCTCATCTGGATACATGTTGGAAAATGTTCACGTTGGATGGGTCAAAAAGGATGACGTGTGCTGGTGTGGCACCATGACTCTGTGCTGCTTCTGCCCCAGTGCCAACCACCGCGTTATCAGTCCATTTTTGTCTCTGACTGATTCATGTCTACCTGCAGGCCAAAGCATGGGGACTGTGGGTAGTGGCCATGACTTGGCTCCAAGAAAGAGGATAAATGTGAAAGAAGAAAGCGAGGTCAAGGGAGGAGGGGGATAGAGTAAGATCACAGAAGGAGAAGAAAATAAACTGGTGGTAAAAATATGAGATGACATACAACATATACAGTAGTGTCATTCTAACATTCTTGATTGCGTGAGGTTATTGAGGCTTTCAAATCATTTTTTTCCCCACATCATTCTGCCATTCTACCTCGTTTCTGTTGAGCTTGTTTAGTTTTCCATACAGTACCTCACTGTAGGTCAACTCAGTTCTTTGAGCAAAACACACAATGTGACAATATACACAGTAAAAATTCAGACTTTAAAGTGAAATACTGTATTATATGACATTTACAAGCATTCCAGCTCCATTCTACTCTTGTGAGGTTCTATCAAGGTGACTTGTAAGATTCAAAAATTCAAAAAGAATAAAATAAATAACACTGTAGTCAATATCTGCTATACAACGCTATACTGACAATGACCAATGTTGAGTCACAAGCTCGGTCATAGCGTATATATTTGCTCTGACCTTCTCATTCTAAACTAATTCACCTCGCAGTTCAAAGGGAAGATCAGAATCTCTCTGCGGCTGTCGAACATCCATGAATTCCTTCACTCTCTCAGTACCCTGCTGAGAGACAGATTGCATCTCAGTTACCATTATATACACGATAAAGATACAGTATATCATCTACCTTTATAAACAATTTATTTTTCAACTGAACTGTGATATCAACAAATGTAAATAATGTCAAATAAATTAAATAGGAGCTCTCCTGACCTGAGGGTAGGTTGGTGGTTTCCACTCATTCCCTTGATGAGGCAATCTGTGGTCAAACAAGGGTGGAGGGGAAGGAAGAAAGGAAGACGGGATGTCCTGGTACAGACCCCCATCTCTTACATCTTCATACAGATGGCTGTGAGAGTCCACGGGAGGGTGGGTGATATCTTGAAGAGCACATGCAAGTACATACACAAAACATAAATATGGACAAATTACAATCTTTCAGATTTAACGTGCTTGAATAATTGCTAATGGCAAACATTAAGATAAATCAGAAAATACTCCAGTTGGCCCAAGTTGCCACATTCAAGCAAGGAGAGATGTAGCTCCTGATTGACTCAGACTGCATCATATTTTGGACATGAGGTGTTTACTCTTGCCTTGTTTACTCTGAGGTATATTTGTGTCTCACCGAGCCTACGCGTTTCCTCAGCGTGTGGACTGAGAGGCGGCATGTAGTCACCGGTGGGGTAATAATAATGGGAAGTTTCCTGGAATGAGTAAAACAGAAGTGATAGCATCAGATCAGCTTTGACCTTGAATAAATTAAGGTAAATGACAATTCCACATGTTACTGTACATAAGTTCAGACGGGCTAAATTCTTGGAGGGTTGGTTGACCCAAATTATTTTCTCACTAGAAGAACCATTCAGATAGGATTAGTTTTATTTGCCTTGCTTTATATATCCATCTCCCAGATTTGATTTCTACCTCCTCTCCAATACAACAGAGGTGAATAGACTTGTTGTGAACAGTTTTAATTGGAGCTACCGAAGAAAACAGAAGATATAGCCCCTATGAAAATGGTTGACAGGGAAGTCTGGGGAATACCCAGAGTAATGGGGATATTGTTTATAGAATGAGAGGTTGTTGTCGTCAATACTGTGAGAATCACCTCCATTGTACTGGGGTGTAGGCAGAAATCTCAGGGGCAGATATCTCAAAACCTGGGCGAATAAAGCCAAAACTACATGCACTCAAGGCTAGATACCACTATAGGTTAATCAGAAAATATTATCTTTTTGGTAATTTGACTGAACCAACCCTTACAGGTACGCATAAGGGGGAAGATCAAGCCTGCCTCAGTGGGGATTTGAAGTTTCATTATACCCCATCCTGACAGAGTGCAATCTGTTTTCTTCTACCTCACTCAACAGTTTTCTTCAAGGTTCAAATCCTCGTTGGCCCTTTTAAAGTACAGAATGATAATTTCTCTGAGATCGATGTGTATTTTGAATGCTAATTGTGAGGTATTGATCTATGTTCCATCTCTATGCACAGCTTAAGGTTTCATTAGTTTATCTATCCATTTTCCTTGTTATGGCTGAATTCTCCACTTCCTCTTCTGCCAGATCCCTTCACCCCCTGCCTAACCTCTTCCCTCCCCTCATCTGTTTATTCAGCCTTCTGTGTGTCTCTGCACATTTCCTCAATTGCCATTTTCTCTTTCTCTCATCCCGCTCCTCCCTTTCTTCCTCCTCTCTCTCCCATTCTTACCGCCGCATAACTCTCATAGATGTTGCTGTTTGTTTCAGATGCAGAGTCGATGAGGAGGGTGCGCTGGGCTGTGGCGTTGATCTTTTCTCTGCTCTCATACTTATTGGAGTTGCTTACACTTGACTGACTGGACCTGCATGGAAAAATCAGATTCTGTCATCTACGTTTACTTTTGTGATTAATTTCCCAACACCTCATAATCCCTGATATGAACTAAGGCAGATGCAAAACACTCAGCACACATAGCAACTCCTGCATACAAGTTAAGTTCTTAATAACAATGTATTGTATCATGTGGTACGTATACCCGTTTATTACAGGATCATGGTGCAACTTTGATGACACTAATATAAGTGGATATTGACAGAGGCTTTTTTTTGCCTGGTTGGCTGTTTTAGTAGCTGGGTCAGCCAATGGATCGGGTCTCAGACTTCTTAGAGTGGATTGGGTGTGTATGTCTTTATTACTTCTACTGCAGAGCCTTAACTTACCCCTCCTCTTCATTCTTTTTTCCATCAAGCGCACTGCCTCCTCTACCCCCTGCAGGGGGGAACAGGAAGAGGAGGAAAGAGGCTTAGTGTTAGGAAATTAGAACTTGTAGAGAGGAGCATCATCTCATAAGCACTGAAATTGATCAGAGCAATAAAAGGGCGAGACAGTGAGAGTGAATGAAAGACAAGTAAGCTGTGAAAATCTATGTAAGAAGCAGAGGGCAGAGGAAGGTGAGGAATGAAAAATAGAGAGGGGAGAACCTGACAGTTAGACTGAAGAACAAATAGAAAGAGACAGAAGGAGAGATAGAAGAAGGACCTAACGCTAGCAAATGAGATAAAAGATATGGATGGAACATAGAAGTGACAGCTTTGAAGGATGAATGTGGCAGGAGGTAGAGGCTTAGAGAATGAGCAGAAGAAGAGGAGACAGGATAGACGGATAGAAAGAGGGACATGTGGCGATGAGAAGAGAGTGAGAAGCTGAGCTGACAATTGCATCATGGTTCGGAGTAATCGCTTCAGAGTTTTGTTGAGGAATCAGGACATTATACTGACAGAAAGTGACGGAGGAAACACTCATTATGGTTACCTGTCTGGCCTCCCCTCTTTTTCCACCTCAATCCAAAGAAGCAGCCCAGTGAATTAAATACCAGCATGACTCCAAACACCACTGTGAACACTACTGTCAAATAGGTTGGCAGTCCACTTGCACCTAGTTCACAAAACATTAGAAACATTAGCTCAATGCATAACAATGAAAGTTAAAGAGGAAGTGATATGGAAATTCAGAAAGATAAAAACTGACTGAGACAGACCCAACCACTCCCTCAATTGTCTTTATTGATTAGAGACTAGCAGACTAGCAGAGGGGAAAAGGTATGGGTGGGTGCCATGACAACCGCTACTCTCGTAGAGCAAACATTAACAGCCTTGGAGGTGCATACATTAACATGATTTAGCCAAATGAAGCTACCTGCTGTGCAAACAGCAATTTCCAACTGCCCTTAAGAGCTTTTTCAGGGAGTTGTGATAAAAGACTTACTCCATGAGACTGAGTCATCATCTGTTGGGACTGCTTCTAGTTCTGGCCTCTCTGTAGAGAAAGAAAGAGAAAAACAAAAATTGACATGCCACACTTGCAAGCATAATAAGCTTATGTTACATTTATTATAGATTATTAGATGATTGTACAGTAGAGTCCTTTCAGTATCAAGATGGGGTTACTCCAAACTGACCCTTGGTGGTGATGGTCAGTACTGCATTGTTGTCAGCATAGCCACTCTCTCCCATTGCATTGAGGGCATTGACAGAGAAGTTGTAGGTGGTAAGAGGCTGCAGGCCAGAGACAGTGAAGGTTGTTGCTCTGGGAGGAAAGACGTCCATGTACAGGAAACTGGCTGACTGATCCCAACGGTATCTGTCAACCAAAAGGCACTGTCAAGTACAATTCTTTGATTATGAAAGGCTGTCATTCTTAAACCAACATCCTTTGTTGACATTTCACCTAATACGAAATCTTTGCCGCAAACCACCATTGAAGCCGGGGATCCACTCCAGAGTGACCGAGTCATGGGTGATGCTGACTTGGCGAAACGATGATGGAGGATCTGGGTGACCTGAGGGCGAAAGAAAAGAAGAAATGTAGAAAAAGCAAATGTGCTCTTGATTTTGTGTGAATACTGACAGAGAGCAGAACACCTTCGCTCGACAGGCGGCTATTTGAAAAGGCTTTAGGTGCTGAGAAATGGAGACGTGTGCCATGAAATAGTTGAGTGATTATATCTGCTGAAATAACACACGGGGCCCCGCTGGCCTATAGGATAGTGTCTCCCCTACGGCCTCCCTCTCTGCTCTGGAGTGGTTATAAATAGACAAAATATTATTACAAAAAGTGAGTGCAAGGCTGATGTTCTTCTTGACAGAGTAAGAAAAAACGATTTGAGATATTCTCACTTTTCCCATTGGTCATACAATTGTGTTTGATTATACGATTATTCTCACAAGTGTGTATCATATGTGTATCAGAAGAACCAGTGATATGTTTACCTCAGAGCAAAATGTTTTTCAGGCTGTGACATCACATATTTTTAAGTACTACAGTATTTTAAGTCTGGAAGATTAAATGAAGAAGATTGTTAATAACCGCTCATGATAAATAATGAAAAAGAGTGAATAAAATAAAAACAGGGAGGAGAAATGATCTCCATGGTCAAAACTTGTCAGTGAGCCTCCACAGCGTCTTGATTTTTTCACAGTTTATTCCACAGGCTTCCAAAGAACATATTTTTGTCAGCAACAGCTTTGCATTTTTAATAGTACACTCCTTATCTGCTTTTTTCTTAAGGTTGTGCTTTGTTGTATGAATGATCAGGATACATGGACAGAGTTATGGCTGATCTCTCTCAGAACAAAGTGGCTGATTTGTCCAATTTATCCAACCAAAGTCATGCAATGATGGAGGAAGCCTCTTGATTATTATCAATATTGTGAACAAAGATCAAAGGAGGCTAGGCCTTCAGTCTGACATGAGGCACTGCTTCAGTCAGGGTAGTGAAGGGAAAGTGGATTATTTTGCATTTGAGGCATGGAGAAAAAAGAAGGGTGCTTTTGGGGGCAGGGGGAGAGATAGTCAAGGAGAGAAGGAGGGAGATAGTTGAGCAGTCTCTGGCTCCAGGCTCAAGCCCAGTTTGCAGAGTAAATAATTCCCACTATCAGCTCCACTCATAAGATTTCAGGGCAAAGAGGTCAGCCTTATTTGGATCTTGTCTCCTTCAAATCCAAAAATCACCATGCTAAGAAAAAAACAAACTCTCTTTTCCTCTCTAAAATGATGAAGGAAGCATATAAAATGTATTTTCACTGCGTCAGATTAATTATGAATATTTACAGCACTAAAAAATGACTGGGGAAAACAGGGCCAACATTGGATTGTATTTTATGGTTTTTATAGTAAACATTAAATGTGTCCAGTGATGGCTGTGGGCCTTCGCTGAGAGCAGAGCTGTGTTGATAATGGCGGCGGTGCAAGGATACACTGGTAGCTTGAAGGCAGAAAAGTCCGAGCACGCTGGGAGAGCAAAGCATATCTCTGCAGCATTATCTGAGGGAGAAGTGAAGTAGTGCTATGGGCTAAAGGATAAGGTAGAGATAAAGCAATGTAATAAGTTCCTTAAAGGGCTGACACTCAGGAGTAACAACTCTCTCCAGTTTACAGAGTTCTGCATGTTCAATGGCCCTCCCACACTATTGTAATGTTGCTGGAAAAGGCTGATAAAACTTGGACAAAGCAGCACAGACACAAATATTTTGAGATGCTGCCAAATTAGAACCAAAGGAAAAATTTGTGCTCCACTGCCAAGTACGTGATATGCATAATCCCTACATGTTGTGTGCCCAAACCACTGACTTTGATAATTTTCCATTAATTTAAAGCTGCATTAGGTGATTCTTGACCGCTAGGGGGCAGAAAGACTGTAAAAACTGGTAGCAACATAGGCCTGACGTACAATACTGTAGGTTTATCGTGTTGCTTTAGCAAACAATTCCTTACACATTGAGCAGACACCATGGCCAGTGAGTATCCCATATACACTCTGTAACTGTGGTTTAGTCTGCTAACGCTGGGACTTTTCATCACTAGATGCTTGACTTTGTCCACAATCCACTCCTTTAATTAGGCTTTCTATCATTTCATGCTAGGCAGGTAGCGTACACTCTCAGATTGGGTAAAGTGTGTTGATGAAAACTGTAAGACTCAATCATAGTCTATATACATAGAAGCCAGTCTACGTGCAGGCCAGATAACCAAAACAATTAGCAAAAAGTGGCTCAAGAGTTGGGTGTTAGTTCTCAGTGGCTCAGTCACTAATGACCCTTTCACAAAACAGAGAATCATTTGATTCATTTGGGGGAAAAAAAGCTTGATGCATTTTTTAACATATCGTTGCTGTCCAAGGAAAACCACATATCTCTTGATTTTGAAACTAAACTAAAGGATCACGTGTTCCTTTATGAAATTAGACACATCTGAAGCCAAATAAACCATTGAATCCCATTGAATTATCTGAAAAATGCATTGCTACTACGCTGAGTCCGGGATGTTGTTCTTGGCTCATGAAAAGCTGACATTTTGGAGATACATGGTTTTTGCAGGACATCAACAAAGGATGTTGTGGAGAGAGCCTCAGTCACCCAGAGACACACACCCATACACATGCAGAAAACAGAAATGTACATAGGTACAGTACTTGTGCTGACAAGCTGGATGTCTAGCTTGTCTTCCCCAAGTGGGTTGCGAGCTGTGCAGCTGAAGACAGCATAGTCCAGAGCTGTGCTCACATTTACTACTCGAACTGTGCTGGTATGGTAGGAGCCCTCCCTCACAGTTCGCTCCTCATACCTGCAGCAGGCACATACGCACACACACACACACACAAACACAGAAAGAGAGATAAATCCTCAGCAGGCAGACAGCAGGGATTGTGATGTCCTGCAGATTGCACTAAGTCACCCAATTTCACACATCAAAGAAGCATTAAACAGGTATTTGCATAATGAAAAGCAAAGTATAAAATGCACTAAATCTGGATTTAGTGGTGAAATAGCACAAAATAGCAAAAGAATATATTATATTAGGGTAAAACCTAATCTAATTGTGAGGATTCATCAATATGTGACCAAATGCTGACAGTAGCACCAACGTTAATAGTGAAAAGAATTGCAAGAAATGTGCTTGAAATAGAATAATGCCTACTCTCTGACCTGGGGTTTGCAAAGTCCATGCGTACACCATTTTTCTCCCAAGAGAATTCGACACGAGGAATACCTTCTGCCTGACACACTACCTCAGCTGTAGTGGTGCCATCCCCTCTACTTGCTACCTTCCTCCATTGGGCTCCTTTCTGAAGCTCTGGTTTGACTATACAAGACAAGATGGACTAAGAGGTTATTCATGCAGAAACCAGACACAGAACAGGAGTAAACGTACACATGCATTTATTGACAGGTACAAAACCATGTGCATGTTCCCACAAATAAGGCTCCAGGTTTTGTTCCCCTCTGACACTGAGAATAAATACTAGAAACTCACATTGCACTACCAGCTGCACATCTACAGTGGCAGGGGGTGCTATACCATTATTGGCTATACACTGGTAAAGACCAGCATGAGCCCGAGTCACATTATGGATGGTCAGAAGGCCAGATTCGTCTTCTTGAGTCTCCTCTCCCATCTCCACCTCCTCTTCTCCCTGTGGAAGACAGAGTGAGAAGGAATAAGCGGCAGAAAGCAGCTATCCCTCAATACACACTCCCCTCCTCCTGGGTGAGGGCTGTGCGAGAAAAAGACAGGTGGACAGTGAGGGAGAGTTGAGCAGGAAACCATTAGGGCTTGTGGAGGGGATGGGAAGGGCGTCGGGGGAACGAGCTCTGAGGACAGAGAAAGATAATGCCAAGGGTTGGAGAGCCACAGGGAAAGAGAAAAGGAGGGGCTGTGAGGGTTGAAAGCAGGGCACACAGTACTGCCAGGGGGTGGGTTAGACCGGAGAAGGCATCAGTAGATACAGAGACCACGTCACATTGACAAATGTGCCCTTTAGTCACGCAGCAGTAATGAAAGCTATTTTTCTGGATTTGGGCTTAGTGTGGAGCAGGAAGAGGTGGGGTGGAAGGATAGTTAGAGCCAGTGAAATATGGCGCATCTGTGCATTTAGAAAGGCCAGTGATAAACGGTAAGAACGAATAAAATAATAGCAAGGAAGCCATATAAAGGAAATATGATTCAGGGGATGGCTGTGTTTCTGTGTATGTGTGTCTGTCTGTGTGTGTGTGTGTGTGTGTGTGTGTGTGTGTGTGTGTGTGTGTGTGCGCTCTCACCAGAAATTTCCAAGAGAACATGCCAGATATAATGGGGTTGGCATCTGCCACACATATCAGGTCTGCTGTTTTCCCCAGGTTCACAAACACAGGGTCTTTCTCTGCCTTGACACTGGGAGCATCTGAGAGTAAGAAAACAGGACAAGGCTAAGGCAGGACTAAAGGTTAACATGCCAGTTTGGGACAAATCATTTGCCAACCCATTAAACAGGCATGCTGCATTGCTATAATTACTCCTACACCTGTTTGCCTTTGATCTTGTTCAAAACCTAGTTTTAATTGGCCTCTGTGTTTCAGATACAATGCCAGTAACCTCTCTATACATTGGATGCCTCTGCAAATAAACTGAGAATTGGTCATGTGACCCACAATTCCCACCACTGACAGCACATCCCCATACAGACTATGACAGACTGACCAATTCCCCCTCCTTTGATTCCTCTCTTCATCAAATCATCTCTCCTTCCTGACTGCATCGCTCCTCTTCTTGTCTTTGTTCGCCTCTAACTCACAAGCTTTTTATACTTCCCATGGGTGCCATGTGCTTGCAGCAATAAGGCCATTAGTGCCAACTTGTCTAAACCTATGTTCACACTTGGAGAACAGTGGTGGGAAACACAAGAGAGACACCAGACCTCTGAGTTGGTGGGATCCACCCATGTTGGCCTGCTAACCAAGACCGACATTGTTAAGTGGGCTACACCGCCATCCATAAAAGCTACTACAATCCTCCATACATAATGAATATCTACAACTGTCAAGCCCAGTCAGATCAGGATGGCAGAATCCATTAGGCGTGTACCATGGGCTTTGGTGAAACAGGCAGACCTACATTTTCAACACGTCCATTATTAAATCATCAGTATCGGGGCAGAGGGCCTGGAGCTTGAGGCTGGGCCTGGGGCGGCAGTGGAGGTGCATGGCCATGCATGGAGGCCTAATGAATGAGGCATGTTTGCTGGGCAGGAGCTGAAAGTCAATGTTGTTGTCTGGGTGTGTCAGAGTGTGTGGATGCACTGACGGTTCTGATACTTAGCAGCTCTAGACAAGTTTAAAAACATGTTAGCAGCCTACAGATTAAAAATGGACAATCACATTCTGCGCATTCTCCGTATTTAAAGGAAGATGGCTGTTCAACAGAGATAAATGATTGAAAAAAGATTGACTAATTATGAATGGATTGCAGTAAGGTAAAAAAAAATTATAAAAAAGTAGTTTCTATATTTTCTCTCCCACCTTTTTCTCTGTTTTTGGGTACTTTAATTAGTCCCTAGAAACTACTGTTAATAATCAAACTCACTTTCAAACGTGACTAAAAAATAATCAAAACATGTGGAAAAATTACAGTTACGTGCCAAATCATCAACAGGTAGGCTGCTTTTGGTAAAAACTTGAAATGTTTAAATTTATTTGGTTTTCATGGCCACATACAACACTGCCTTCAACATAAAAAACAAAAACTCTTGTACGTGTGTGGGCGTAAAGATGCATGTGTCTGCTCATCTGTTCTCTGTGTGCAGGTTCTTACACTGAACGTCCAGCATGATGGAGGTTTGGTTGACACCCTCATCATTTGCACACTCGACAGTGTAAACTCCGGCATCTTTCCTCGTCACGTTCTTGATCCCCAGTGAGTTCTCGTCTGACCAGTGGTAGCGCAGATCCCCCTCTTTACAAAAACATGGAAACACACACACACGCACACATGCAAACCAATGGTAAATTAAGTATTCATTATACGCTCATCAACGGCATGTCCTCTGGCCACCAGTCTCTAAGTGACATCTAATCCTGCATTATTGATTGGCCTGGCTGGATTCCCACATCAAGCCAACAATAGGCTGCGTGAGAGACACCTCCTGTACCACAGCACTCAAAATGTAATGTAATAGGTGGGTTTCCACATTCAGGATATAGTCATTTTATGCTGGGGGCTGCGTATGATGGAGCTAACAGAGTTAACAGAGAAAGAGAGTGGGTGCAGCAGGGCCCTGATGACACCGGCCTGGAGGAGAAGCCAGGTTTAGAACCGTTGTGTTGTATTCAGGGAGACAGCAATCCTCATTTAGACTGCATACATTAGAGCCATAATGAGAATCACATTTGGCAGGGTCCCATGCTGGCTAACCTGCCATGTTTTATTCAGACCCTGAATGGCAGAGCTGAGTGCTTACTTGCTGGCTCAGCTCAACTAGGACCTGGTTTATAGAGCCATCACACAGCCCTGGATCACCTTTGACCAACTTCTCCCTGCGATGCAGCCAAATGCATGAGACCTCCTCTGGGTTAGCTGAGACCAGCAGTGGGATGGTTGCCATGTCATCCTCCACCACCTGGACCTGCGTTGGCTGCTCTGGGCTGAACTCTGGTGGGTCTGACACAGAAACGGCGCACAAATACAGCTACAGTAAGTTGGATTTATACCAAAAATACATGAGCAGAGGCACGGATACAAACTCCGGCCCACACAATGACAAGAACCAGCAAGAGAGAACACAAAGACACACAAAATATGTTGAGCATGAAAGCAGTAAGAGACACTAATGAGAGACAAACCAGTAGAAAGTCGACATCCCACCAATAATTCCAGATCTAACCAACTTCACATACTTAGACTACGGGGGAGTAAGGCAACGCGGGAGGGAGAGCGACAGGCATTAAAACAACGAGTGACAGTACTGTTGTCCAACTGCAGCTACACACAAACACACAGTGACATTCCTTCATGCTCATACACAGTACCAAGCTTTGAAGCAGTGGCTGGCTGCTGCCTGTGAAATGGGATCAAAGATAAACATGGCCATGCAGCAAAGCAAATGCACAATTAGGACACACTGCCGGAGAGCTCAACAGACCCACAAATCACAACAAAGGTTTCCAGTAAACAAAAAAACGCACACATACACATACTATACAATGACATTTTTGTGCAAAAGTACACCAGTAAAGCAGCTACATCCGCACCACCATAGATCATGATTATGCATCGTTTAAGATTTATGCAAACCACATCTCTTGGTCACCCGCCGAGAAGGAAGAAGGAAACAAACAAACCAAGGAAGAAAGAAATGAACAAACACTTCACCATCTACTTACAAAGCACATGGAGTTTGAAGAATGTGTTAGCCCCCTCCGCTAGCACAGGACTGTAGGCCTGGCAAATTACCCTCTGGTTGTGATGCTGTGAACTCAGATTCAGGGACAGAGAACTTCTCACTGACACACCACCAAACTGAGCCTTCCTGGGTGGCTGCTGAACTCCCTGGAACCTAGGACAGAAATCCCATCAACACAGGAGTTCAAGTTCACCATACAATCATGCATATTGCCACATTTAACAGGATAAACATCAGTCATTCAGACTCATTCTGACACAGAATTAGCCATATAATGTTACATGAAAATGCCCCTATCAACGTGTGTCATTGTCTGCTATGGGCCTTTCCACCCACTGCCTTGCCAAACCTGAGTGCGCCCAGGCTCCAGGAGATGTTGGCCTTGGGGTTACTGCTTCCAGACTGGCAGTCCAGAGTTAGCATCTGGCCGCGACGTAGCGCCTCCTGTTTGGTTGTGATCTTGATACTTACTGCCGGAACTGGAGAACCATGGAGTAAACAAGAAAATGCAGTTAACTCAAAGACAATATCAAGATGAAGAGTATAAAATAATGTAGCGGAAAATCTGTGTCAATGGGTTCATATCAAATCCATTTTTTCTGATATCTCTCAGCTGAGACTGGAATAAGCTGAGGATGTGTTTATGTGTTTGAGCTCCAGCCTAACTCACAGTGAACCATAAGCTTAGCGTGGGCAGAGATGGTCTTCTTTGCCTCGTTTGTGGCATCACAGCGGTAGGTAGCCATGTTGTCACTTGCCGTCAGGACGAGGACCAATTCCCGAGCCACACCAAGATGAAAGGACGTCTGCTTCAGTGCATCAGTCACAGCCTTTCCATTCTAAAACAGGATGGTACACAGAGAAGTGCATGTACTCTAGACAATCAGGACAACACACACATACAGACAAACATGCATATGCAGTACACACTAACCTTGAACCAAGTCAGAGTCCCAGTAGGATTGCCTCCTGTGGAGAAGCAGATGAGACGGACCGTGGTCCCTGAACGAAGGTGGACATCTTGAGGAGGAGTATCAAGCCATACCTTTTGCGGGGGGTCTGTTGTTAAAGGATCAACAAGAGTTTGAAATTTGGTATTGTAATATTTTCACAATTGTACTTATTTACTTTTGGTTACCATACGTGTTTAGCAGACCAGTTGTTTATACTGTATTTAGAGACCATCACTTGCCTCTGAAAAGAGCTGAAGTCAATACCAGATATACAGAATATTTTCAATTTGAAAATCTGTGAAAAAATGTCCTCTAACACAAATATGACAAAGCAGGTCTGGAAATTAGTCAGTGTAAAGGATTATATTTGTCAAGAGCTACGTTTGCCTTTTTGCATTTTTACATTACATTCAGAGTTGTAATTACAGTTGACCTCTCCTGAACCACGATGGATGTGTTTTTCATAAGATGTAACAAAACGGTACCAAATCAAAATTCCATTCTCCTTGGAGATTTTTTATGCAGGTTATATCTATTAAAAATACAACCGTTGAGAGACTACAATTAAGCTCACTCACAGTAGACACTGAGTTTGGTGATCTGGGTCTTGGAGAAGTGTGTGCCCTTGTTGAAAGCCTCACAGGTGAGAGTCAGCCCATCCTCCTCCCGGGAGACCTGATGGGTCATGTTGGATAGGGTTGTCATCCCACCATTGTTTCCCTGCAGACACAAAGCACACATGACAGTTCAGTTGGGGGACAGACAGCCTTGGTCTCTGGCCTTCTCAGTCTTAGGAAAGAGAGAAAAAAATCAGAGAGAAAAACACCCCACACTGGTTTGTCTTGGCGAATACAGATGGCAAATTAGCTGCTGTAATAACTGATGTTGTGCATGGTCTGTGATAATCTGTGATAAATAAGCATATTCATTTGAATATATGTTATAAATTGAGCAAAGTGTCATTTTGCACCTGCCTGATAGTGGTCATGCCTATGCAGCACATCTGGTTATTAGAGCTATTATTGTGGTGATTACTGTAAAAGCCACAGTCAGAAAGACTAACAAAGACACTGGACAGGAACGTCAGTCTTCATTAACCTCACACTGTTTCAGATGCATTAAACCTCACACACAGCCCACTGAGTGCCTTGTGTAAGATCAAATGAAAATGCTGTTGCCAGATGAATAAAGAGCTTGTTTAATAATGCTCATCTTCTGTGTCAGCTTTTATTCACTTAGATCTTATTAACATACACAAAAGAGGAGAAGAGCAGCAGAATACTCTTTCTGGAATCGGCTGCTGATTCATTTGCAAAGCTGCAAAAGGCCTATTCAGAGACTGCTCATGGTCATACCGTTTTCTTTCATCTATGAAGGTTCACATGAGGTCACATTTCATTTTGAGGATTCTTTTAATTCAGTTTGACTGAAGGGCAATGCTTTTGCACCTTATCTTTTATGCCTTTCACAAAAGACAAACAAAAACATTCTCAGTATTCTCTTTAAACTGACCAGCATGATCACCAATTTTAAGTCAATGTGTACACTGTCTCTTGCCAGCACTGTTCCTCTCTACCTGCTTGGATAGATAGATGTCAGCTTTGTGCTAATTGTATGCTGTGTAGTCTCACCTCTTCCATAGTGACAACAGAGGTGTTGAGCTCCTTGTAGCCTAGCCACCAGCGGATCTGGACAGGGGGATTACTGGAGGTGGCGTGGCAGCTCATATTCAAGTCCTCACCCTCAATGGCTGTGAACGAACCCAAGAGCGTCACCTCTGCAGGCTCAACTGGTGTACACGCACACATAGATAGGCAAACATACAAAGACAAGTCAGTAAAAATATCGCCCCATGAATAGTACATTCAACAGCTACCTATTCTGATCACAGTGGCAGCGCAACTATTTTTGGATGTGAAACAGAGCTGTATCAAGGGTGAGAGGGAAAATCACTTTGAGTGGCAACTTGTTTTCTCAGGAGGTTTTCAAAGTGGTTTCTAAAGTCTGCATCGTTTTAACCACAGGGGGAGACAGGGTACAATAGCTGCAGGGAAAGTGATGCAGCTGCCTAAAGCCTTTGGGAGGAAGACAAACGCTGGGGACTGAGCTGGCAGACATGGGGAAGGAGGGGTCATGTATGTAAATCTTATACGTATTTGTGTCTGTACCACATGGGACACAGAATGGGATGCATTTGTGCATGACACACAGAAAGACTGTTGAAATTACGCAGGTGCCGTAAGGTAAAAAAGGAATATTCATATTACACCGGTGAGACGTATTCTGTGCCCTCCAGCCTCTGGCAGTGCCAAAAGCGCAGTCAGGCAGTCAACAGCTCATTTTCAACATCCCTGAATGGATGACTGGGAGGCATGGCACCAGGGCCTATCGGGGGCTTGGTGAGCAAAGGAGGGGCACCAGAGTAACTTCAGCCACCTTTACATAGCATGAGCAAGAGATTTCTGCAAGGAACGATCCTAATTCACACCATATTTACATAAAATAGGTGCATCAATCACACAACGTTTAAAGCTCTGACTTATGTTGTCTGGCTCTGTAGTGGAAATCAGGCTATTGTTAGACTTAATGCACCAAGGCTGCTGAATATTAATTCTGTATTTGTTATTGTTGCTGAAACAAACATTTTATATTCAGAGAGAAAAGTATAATCTATTAACCATGGGCGCTACTGTCGCACAAAGTGTAGGCTTTACTGCCCCAGGATTGTGCATTGAAGCAATTTAGCTGAATTAGTGTAGCAGCTATGAAAGAGCACGCAGTGATACTAATCTGGAGGCAGTCGGAAATATGGGCTGCAGCCATAATAACCATTAGTTTCATTAATGATATTAGCATTAGAATTTATGCTGGGACAGCAAAAGAATTGGTTTTGGAGGTAAGACTCTTATTATATTCCTCTGCCTCATGTCCATATCCTTAATAATCCACTGCTGCAAGTCCTGCCAGGGCTTTGTGTATGTAAGCGTGAGTGTGTGTATGTGTGTGTTCCAGCACTGTGCGCTATATTAAGCATTATTTTCACTCACAAAACACAGTGATTTTGCGGCTGAGAGAAAGAGGTGATAGGGACACCAGATTGACGCTCTCACAGCACAGCACTGCCTGGTTGTCTGCGGGGGTGATCTTCAGGTTGAGGACACTGCTGGACTTCTGTGCCACAATGTCCTCCTCCCAAGTCGTGGACAGAACTTCTCCATTCTGACACACAGATGAACACGTGAAACTCAAAAAGGCAACATCAAGAATATATTTGAATAGTTGTGTAGTCCCATATGGTGCAGTCAATGGAGCACAGAATCTACTAAGAATGGGATACTTACACTGCAAGTTCTTAAACTAAAATAGCCATTTTGCCAGTGTGACAGTGTGTTACAAAGCCTCCTTAACAGATGGTGCACAAGATTTACCTTGGTCCAGTGGAGAGTGGCTAGGGGGTTTCCACCATGAGACACACACACCAACACGAGCGTCTTCCCTGCTTTGACTTCCTCTCTCTCCAGACCTACAATAAATGGAGGCTGAGGTGGGACTACCAGGAAATGAGAGACAAAAATAAAAATGGACTTCACAAAGGGGAATGACATATGAGGGCAATAGAAAATGGAAGAGAAGGGATGTAGGAACTTAAGGAAACATGTGGATGGAGTGACCATCAATAGGATAACATAAAAAAGGAACTGCACTGCGATGAGAACACTCTTGGGAATTGAGTAGGGAGCATCCCTATTTGTTGAGACAGGCCCAATAAATTGGGCACATTCAACATGACTGTGGGATAAGAGGTCCAGATCTGATGAAAGCATTAAGTATTAAGGGAGCAGTGAGCTGGATCCAGTCCATAAAGCAAAATAACAGATGTTCAAACAGTAATAAGGCAATGTGAAATATGAATAAATTACAGCCTCCTTGAATAAAATATAGGCAGTAAATAGATGAGGACGGGCCTTTGTTATTGCTGCAATCAGTTTCAGAGTGCAGGCTGCAGACCCTGGGCCAGTGTGACAAATTGCCACCTTGCTAACAATCTGGCTGGCTGAAAATGGCCACCGCGCTGGCTTTGATGGGCTGGCATGCTGAGCAAGACTGCAGCGGTGGTCCCAAGTTCTGCAACATTAGCACTTACCAGAGACCCCTGTTGTTTAATACAGAGCAGACTGAGAGGAAGGGAGGAGTGCTCACGGTTATTGGTGATTGTTAAAACAGCAGCAGAGGCTTCTAATGTGAAGGAGTATATAGAGACAACATTAAGGTGTCTAGTCAGCCTGTGGATAATACGGCAGCTGAGCTGGTGGGAGCGCTCACTGCTGAAGGTGTCAGCAGCCCTGCTCTACTTTAATCAACAACATGATTTAGGCCTGGGAGAAGCAGGTGGGTAGACTCTCGGGCCTAAACAATCAATTACTTCAACTGATCAACAGAGTAGAACCTACTGTAGTAAACAGTAGCTGCAGTGCCACACTGTTTGTGCATTCAACAACAATGGCTTTCACTGTCGCCTTGCCAAATAAGAGGAAAAAGAAACACCAAATGCAATGAGAGACAGAGACAGCAAGTGTGTCAACTCACCTTTGTGTGCTGCAGTAACAATTTATTATATAATGTCATGCAGTTTGTGATAATTACATGAAAGATAAAGCAACAGAAACTGCCTCCCCTCCTGCCTCAGTGCATTCTAATTTTAATTTGAGCTGATGAGCAAAAACTTGGGTGAGTTTTGGGTAGAATTCATCATTATTAACTGTGGTGGCCTTAGCCTCCCATATTAGTTATTATAATATTGTTAAAAAATGTAGTACTTGAAGCCTTGCTGATATAATCCATCTCAGTTGGTCTAGTAATTGGTGTATGTGTTTTGGTTAACATTTGGGGAAATAAGAGTGTAAACTGTTTCAAGATTACTGAATAAAACAGTAAATCTAAACTAAACTAATTAAATTTAATTGCACGGTTGGTGTATGATTTTACCCCACTAGCCACCACTGTGGACACTGTGACAAGGTTTTACAGTACGAAAAGAGCCTAGACCTGTTTCAGTCATATCAATCTCAGCCCACCAGGGGCAGCCTCGTGAACTGGAGGCAGTCACACTCATGTTGACTTGAAGTAGGTGTGAGTTTGCCTTCAGGTCGAATGTTTCTCCTTGAACCACTAACACAGGCTGAGTGCACAAGGCCAGATACCCTTGGGCCTCACTGAGGTTGGGTTGCTGTGTGGTTGAGTGTGTTTGTTGGCGAGTGTGGGTTTTTTTTTTTTTTTTATAGAGTGGGTGTTGACTGTCAGTTTACAGACAGGTTGCGACACTCACAGTACACGCTCATGGTCATTGTGGTCTCCACAGGCCGGAAATGGGCGGGGTTCTTGGCATGACATGCCAACTGCCTCCCGTTGTCAGAGCTCAGAGCAGTGACCCTTTGAGAGGTAACAAAAAGACAAGAAATGAGGAGGATTAAGGACAGTTTATATTGAGCCATACAAAGTGCTAAAGCTCAAAACATCACGTCATGGTTATGTCTGGCCAGTGGTGGAAGAAGTATTCAGATACATACTCCATTACAAGTAAAAGTCCTGCCATCAAAATCCTGCTTAAGTAAAAGTACAAAAGTATACATACTTGTTCTGCAGTAAAATGTTCCTTGTGATTGATATATTATTACATATGACTTTATTAGATTGTTGTTTATTAGCAGCGTTTTACTGTTGTAGTTGTTCAAGGTGGAGCTAGTTTTAACTACTTTATATACAGTTAGCTAGTTTAGTCCAGCGATGCCTAATCTAGGAGTTGGTCCCCGTGAGATGATTGATGGGGAAGAAAAGAAGAAAAGTTCTGGTACACAAATTTATAGTCATTTTCTGGGTTTTTCTCTAGCCTTTGCTTTTTGTGAAATATTGAATAATTTGAACAATTATTTGAATGCAGCCATCTAAATGTAGTGGAGTAAAAAGTGCAATATGCCTCTGAAATGTAGTGGAGTAGAAGTATTAAGTAGCATAAAATGGAAATACTCAAGTATCTCGAATTTGTACAGTACTTGACTAAATGTACTTAGTTACTTTCCCTCACTTTGTCTGAGCGAGTCATGTGACAATAAATTCAACAATGCACTTTGTGAGGTACACTGAAAGATCCACTAACCTGTGCAATGCAGTGGATTTATTCTGCACCTAGTTTACTTTCAGTTTGTGACTTCTATATCAAATTACAGTACAATGTCAACCGTAACAATCACACATGGCCCACTGCTGTGTACGCTCAGTGTGAATATGAGGAAGAAGCATCAATATTGCTTAAGACCTTGGCTGTTCTGCAATAGAGCTGAACAACGTTGCAGCTCCTCAGTACCAATGTTATCTCAGGATATGACAAGAGGTTATTATCTTTGACACAGAGGAGACAAGCAGGATTAAAGTAATCTATGGCCCTGTTTAATGTATAGGCACCTGGTGAACCGGCGAGGATCGGATCTGTCTCGCTGCTGGAATGTAATTTTGTGCATTTGACAGAAGCTAATTCAATCGCACAGTGCCAAGTAACAGTTTACTGTGTGCAGAAATTCATTGTACTCAGTAAGACAGAAGGAGAAAATAAGAGCGGGGTGAAAACAAGGGAAACAAGAAACAAAGACAGACTGAGATTGAACAGGTTGGTGAGGAGAATGAGTCTGGCAGGCAGGCGAACACATACGTTACTTCAGCATGCGTGTTCAGGAGCTTATCCTTTGAGCCAGACATGGTGAAAGACTCTGCACCTGTCAGCTCGACTTCATCTGAAAGACACAATGGGGCGAAGGCACACAAAAAGGGAGAATACTGCGTGTAAATTTGTTCATGTGAAACAGAAACATCAGTGTTATTCTCATGTGGAATGGTAAATACTGGAATATGATAAATACGTGTATCTCTGTGTGTACAGTCACAGTAGGCTATATACCACTGGCTGAACCTGCCTTTAAAATTAAATCAAATCAGTGCTGCGATTACAATATCACCATAACAAAATGTAATTTTATTTAACACAATAAAGATGTACATTTTAGCAAAAAAAGAAAAATAGAGAAGTGATATATCTTAGACCAACAGCACAACCCTGTAGACAAATCCCCACCAAGAGAAAACAATAGAGCATCAATCCCTCTCTATTTCAGCAATATAATAGGTGTGATGGGGGAGCAAAAGGCAAAACCAGAAAAAATTGTAGTTGTTTTTGTAAACAAATAAAAGGAACTTGTGATACATTAACTGTACATGCAATTGTAAAGTCAGTGGAAATTGGAAATTCAAATGTTCAGGCTATTTCCTCCCACACAGTCTCTGCTCCTTTCAACTCTGCTGTTCGAAGACTATGAAAGAAGAACACTTTACTGAACTTGCATTTTATCCTCTGCCATGTTCTTATGTTGATATATTCAGGTTGCGACCTATAGAGATCCCAGAATATAGAATATTGGAAACACTGTTGCCTTTCGTTCTAATCTGTCAGGCTGGACATCTCTGTCACGCTTAGAGCAGTTGAAAGGGTGACTCACCTTTATAAAGTGTGATTTCAGCCATGGGCTTTGCGTCAGGGGCAATACAGGCGACGGTGTACTTCTTCCCTGCCACCCAAGGTGTTGCCATGTCCACCTCAAAGTATGGCTCGGAAGGAGGAACTGAATGAGAGAAACAACAGCTCAACAAATGTTCATATTTAACACAATAACCTAATATTCATCACACTGATTTGGCGTTAGTGGAAGCAGGCGCCATCACAGATGGATATTAGTTTATGCAGTGATATGATAATAAGCACTTGTAACATTTGGGAGTGACTGGAATGTCACGCTGTCAGCTTTTGAGTGATTTACTACAGCGAGGTTTGATGCTCTGTTGGGTTAGAACACAAATTGTGGACAAGAAGAGAATACAGAGATGAAATAGTAATGAAACCGATCCAGTGCTAATCTATCACAGCAAACACCAAACACTTCTCCTCTCAGATCACCCCCAAGCTAAATATGTGCTTTCGGGGCTGATCAAAGCAGTCTTCACTTCTCCACTGTTCTACTCTACAATCCTTTTATCTGACCATAAATAGGAATTCCAGAAAAAAAACACAGCTTTTAACACAAGGGACCGAAAATTGTTTGGCAGTAAATTGAAAAGTCTGTCACCAACTAATCATCAAAGAGATTTCTGCAGATCTGTGAGCCACTCTTTACCAAGACTATCAGTTCAATCATGCACATGCTACAGAAACCTGATCGTTTATTGTGAGTGGATGAGCCCATAGGATCAGAAAATATGGTTACTGTTAAGGATGTTTTTCTTTCATCAGAGATCAAGTGCAAAGGCTTGTTCAGAGACAAGAACGGGGAGTTGGAAAGTACAGGAAGGATACGTGTGTGAGAGAGACATGAAAGAAAAATTATGTAAATATATACTGTAAGTAATGAAACATGGCAAGAATGAAAAGGCTGCAGAGGAGAGCTGGGGCAGGAAGATAAAGATAAATCCACTGCTAATGTTTGGGTAAACAGCTGGACCACAAGCAACCAAACCAGCCAGCCATTCAGCTCCTCTCCATCTTTTTGGCACATACAGTCAATCTCTGACCACTAGGAGGAGCTGTTGCTGTGTGCAGAGTCTCCCATTGGCTCTAGTCTGCTATTGAGACAGATGAGATGTGGCTGCAGCTTCAAACTGATTTAAAAGAAGCAATTGAATCTGTGTGGACGGTGATGGGTTACCCAGAGCACTGCAGAGGCGCGCGCTGCAATAATGAGATGCATTTGTTTGTTTTCCCCCCCTCTTCCCTGAGAAGATGACTGGGCCATGCATCTATTGACAGCCCCTGCACTCTCAATCTACTCAGGCCCGCACGAGTCACATGGGCGCGCCACTTGTTGTGCTCGAGGAGTGTCTGTCAGCCTAACAAATCCTAAAATAAGAATAATGATATGTTCGCAAATGAGGCAGGCAGGTATCTAATTTTTTTCCTCGCTCGCTCATGCTGGCCCGTTCCTCTTATCTCTCATTCACGCCATCATCCCTCTCTAGCAGCCCCCCACTCCACCCCATCCCACCCCCCCCTCCCCACGCTATCCTTCTTGACCACTGCAGTTAAACTGCAGAAGTGCGGGGGGGAGGTGTGTTCCAGCTTGGACTGGAAATTACAGGCTGCCATCCATCACATCTGCAAACCATGTGACCCATTCAGTCCAGTCAGGATGAACTTAGATGCACACACACATTTGTACAAATGTGATAGCACATGTGGACAACAACAAAACACGCATTCTGTTCAGTTTACTAGACATGCACTCAGAGCAGACAGCAAACAAGCTGTTCTCTTAATTAACTCTTTCTCTCTGCTTTCTAGCCCTATCTCTCTTATTACGGTACATATGAAGACAAAAATAGACAGGCATGCAAAGACTTGCTCCTGCCATTCCGACAAGAAACACTGAGACACAAAATTCGATTCATTAGACAAATACAGACGGATGGATGGATAAGGCAGATAAGAAGCAGATTAGCAGACACACATCAATATGCATAAGCAGCTCTTTCCACCTATCTCTCGCTCTCATTTGTATAGGCTACAGATGCACACACTGTCTTTTCTCCGTACCACACAAACACCCAAAGATAAACTCTACACTGCGTGCAGATTTGCACGCACAGACACACTGACGCAGGCGAGCAAATGTGCAGGCAAGCTACATTCATCTCAGTTCACACTAAAAACAGGCGCCAGTGTGTGCACAGTGTAACATGTGATACCAAGCTGATTCTGAAAACATTAGAGAAGTCCCAGAGGATAAAACAGTCTCTAAAAACCATATTATGCCGAATTAAGAAAACAATGGAGACCAGAAGATCAGACTTCTCAACAGCAGACACAAGTAATCAGTTTTATCTCTGGAAGACAATGATTGGCTTAAACCACACATCCATGCACATGTACAAGCACAAGGATATATTTTTACCCTCATATGTGCATCAAAGCACACACACACACACACGCACACACACACACACACACATTGCAGGTCTCAGGTGTGTGATCTCTGGCAATTAAAGCCTCTGAAACAGCACTATTTTTTTCAATTTTCGCTTCCCTTCTGTCTCCCCCTTACTGTCTGCGTCTCCTCTGCTCTGGGGGGGAAGCGGAGCAGCATCCCCATCACACCTCACCCACCGACACACCACTCCTTCCTGGCCCACTGCTATTGTCTCTCTTAGCTTTTGTTTTGGGTCCATTACATAACAGTTAAATTCCTTTTTGTCCACATCCATTGTCAATATTTCACACACATGCAAGGTCTGAACTGACTCAGTGGTAAATCTACCTTACTGACAGATTCAAAAGAGTTCAAAGCAAAGGAGAGGGACAGAACATTTCCGTTATCCCTTTAGTGTCTCATTTTACTATTTAGCAGAACCTCCTTTGCTAATTGTAAAGACCCTGACACTGTAACATCAGACACTGTAATATGCACACCGTCCTCTGATGGGGTTATATCTTGGGCAACTGTCAGAACTTTTCATGAACGAAGATGAATAAAGTCACCATGTTCTACGTTGCTTGTGCCCCCATTTATAAGTTGTTCCATTATTCATAACAGGGAATCATAAAATGAAAGCTCATTATATACTCTTCAAGTGCTAAACTCATTAGCTACCGCAAAAAACTCACCATAGCCCTGGTTCCCAAAATGTCCTCTAACCTCAAACCAACACCGATAATAAGCTTACACACATGGGCACACACACACACACACACACACACACATATCTGTGCAAGACCCAACTATGGCAACTGAATGAGTAACACAGTCTAAAACCAGAACACATCAAATAACTGTTTTGAACATTTGCACGAGGCATCTGTACAGGCATGCAATGCGGTGAGGTAGAGAGTTGTTCATTAATAGGATTAAATGCTAAGGCTAATGGTATAAACCGAGACACTGGATGTGTCAGGTATGTGACGGGCACAGTGCGGGGTAAGTTTTAGCAGAGGAGGGGGTTTCAGCGGAGGGGGTAGAGGTTGTTATTGTCATGGATTACTCACTGCCACTTGATCTGCCTATTGCAGTAATCCCCTATCTAAGCTCCACAGGAAGGCAAAAACACACAGGAGTTATGTTGCACCAATAGAAATGTCTTCAAAACATCCTGTATTGACATTTTGGCCTCCATCCCCACTATTCACTGCCTGTGGTGATCCATCTTGAATTAGCCAGTCATGATAGCACTCCCTCTGACCCAAGAATCCAATTATTTGACCAGCAATCTCTTTTGTTTTCACATTCCTCCCCTCACCCCCACTGTAGCGCCTCATAAAGAGTTTATAGTGTTTTGATTTGATGCAGGGCTTGATGGGATATGGCCATGGTTGACTGGTCAGGGGTGTAGGGCCTTGGGAGCTGTAGTTCAGTGATGGAGAAGTCTGTGGGGAACTCATCAGAGACAGTGCTCTTCAAAAGGATGCACAGTTTCCAGTCCCAGTTCAGTACTAACAGGAGATTGAATTCATCAGCTCATTATAAAGCCCCAGATTAGTCACGTATTTTGAATCAGTTGAGTTGGTGGGCTGGAACAAATGACCCTTTAGGACCAAGGCTGCAGAATGCTTTTTGAAGTCAGTCGCTTCACTCTTTGCCCTTTGTAACAGCACAGCTGCAAATGTCCATCTTAAACAGTCAACAGCTGGGAAGTGTTCCCAAAACGCTGAACAAAAACACCAGCTGAGATGTGTAGAGAGGATTCACATCTGACCATGTCAGGAACACAGGGCAGCAGTAGCCTTCAGTCCTGGTGAATATGACTACCAGCAATCCCTGATGCAACACAAACCTAATTCCCACACATTTTGACCTTTTCGACAAAGCCGAAAGCAAATGTGTTGACTTTGTGTATGTGGGCGCACATGCACTAGGCATCTCAGAGGTAATAAATGTGGGAGTCAAGCCTGCTGTGGCTGCAGGTGTAGGCCTGCTGTAGGACATGAGACTGCTGCAGTGTAGAACAGAACATAGCCATTCAAAGGAGACGTCTGTGGTCTATGCCTCTTCCATACCACAACACCACCCGCCATCTCTCCCACCAGCCCATTGATGTCAGAAAAACCTGCTTTCTTCCCAGAGGAGAGTGAGGCCACTAGAATCGCCACAGCAACCCCCCTCTGAAAAAAACCCTCTCCATGGTCACCAAAAAGAAAGCCTGAAAGCGAGGGAGAGAGGGAGAAATTGTGCAACGGAGAGAATGGGGAGGGGGATGTAAGTAAATGAACTGCGCCTGGAGAAGAAAGGTTCTTTTAGAGTCCTTTCCTTGCCACATATGGGCTTGCTCCCACAAGCAAGATGGGTAGGGAGAGAGAGAGAGATTGGTTGTTATAGAGTGACAACAGGTGGTCTAATGTAGTCGCACAATTACATCTATTCCAGCCCATGTCTGAGCAGGAACTTTTCAATCACTTTTGTTATAATTTATTCTTGTGCAAGGGAGAGACATGGATCGCCCTGAGGCTGCCAGGGAATCCAGGCTCTACTGGTACTTTATATTGTACAGCTGCTGGTTAAAGCCATAGACCTACTGGAACATGTAGGGATGGCATAGTGCTTGTTAAAGAAATAAATACTGTCCGAAAAGTTAGAAAAACTGTGAATTTCTTCATGGCTCATACATGCTTCAAATATGATTTGCACTTGAAGGAAACTGCTGAGTTCTACTGTACCAAGGACACTTTAAATTTAGTCTCTAAATTCAAGTGTACGCCGCTTTAGATGCAACTGCCTTGTCTTAAGGAAATTAAAACTCTTTATCAATAGAAATGAATATTTAACAGCTCTTTATATGCTGATTACTGGTCAAGAGGTTGTGTATGTTACTGGAGTACTGAGGATGCTCACTGTGCCTTATTACATACATCATTTTGTTACTCTGGCAAAAAAAACACGTTTATAAGCTCCCACATTGTTCACACACTCCATGGTTTTGCTCACTTAGCATGTTGACCCAGGCTGTTTTGGAAATTATTGCTAGACTGTGCTCAGACTGGCCCGCTTGACATTCATAGAGGGCGTCGTCTTCCAGTTGGGCCTTTTCAATCTGAAGATGATACTGCCCTGGAATAGAGAGGGAGAGATTAATTATGTTTGTGACACATTATACTGGGATAAGGATGTGCTCACTAAATACATGTAGATAATTGCAAAGAGGAGGGTTTCATTTAGTTTTCTTGTTCACACCCCACTGAATACTCACACTCGCTGTTCAAAGTTGTTATATGTATATCGATAAGTACCTCCTGCAGGCCCTATTTCTTCTGTGTTGATTTCAGAGTGTCTGAGTTATAGGCAATTTTCAACTAGGGAAATGGGAAAATTAACAATAAAAGCAATTTGTACAATGACAGTCTGGCATTTCAATTCAATACGGTAATATACTCTACTACTGACATTTGGCTGTTTGATTTGATTATAAATAGACTATTTTCGTATTTCCGTAAAATGGAAACATCGCACTTGCTGAGAACCTCCTGCTGCAGGCATTTCCATTGACATGCAAGTGGTTGTCTAAACTCATAGCAGAGACATTTTGTTTCAGAATAAATTTCTAGTATAGTATGGTAAATGAAATCCAATCCTAGATTCACAACGCTGACTGAATAAACTGTCTATTAATTGATGCCAGGCAGAGTCCTCCTCTCTCTGTCTCTCTTCTGATAGCCTGGCATGCCAACAGGGCTTGATTTGTTTGATACATTGCCATAACCTGTGGGGATTAGATGATGTTCAGTGTTGGTTTTCCAGCTCCTGATTCTCTGGCACACAGCCTACTAGCGTGCAAAATAGTATCTTGGTCTGACAACCACCCAGGCCTAAAAATTCATGTGTCAAGTAAGCTGGCAAGATAATTAACACCGACCAGAAGCAATTTTCACATCTAAGTTATCATCGAATGCAGAGAGAGAGAGAGAGACATTGAAGTTATTAATCACATTCCTCTTTCCTGAAATTACTCACAAATAGTGCAATCAAGTTGCAGAGAGTGTGTATTTATGGTAGGGGAGATGGCGGACGGCTACATCACGATTTGCTTATTTGTCCATTATTCTGTATTTATTTCAGCAAGGGCCTTTAAAATTTCAGGATACAGTATGTCTACATATACATTATATCTGCAGCAGAGTATATCCCCCTTTTTGCAAATCTGCATTTGTGTAACGGCCCTAAAGCTGGAAACACATATCATTTCGTCATTGGGAAAGGTCGGTCCTAATGGAAAGGGAAAGTGAAGGAGATAACTTGCTAGTGTCACACGTTGCTTTTGATGAAGACATTGACTGAATGACTGCATCATAGTCAGCTGAGTATAAGCAATATAGTTCCTCTCACTTGTGTTTATTTTGTCATTTGAAAATTCGGCAGTATGTTACAGAAAATATTCCATAATTTGAGACAGTTTACAGGGCCATTCACCCTTTCAGAAAGCTTTTATATCCTCATGTGTTTAGTGCTACTCTATTATACCTGGTACAAACTGATAAAGTGTGTGGTACAAATGTGTCATTATTTCTAAAACGAGAGTTAAAGTATTCACACAATGTGACAGGTGTGAACCAGCTCAACTTTCTTCACTGCATGTTTTCTGGCTCTGTATTATTACACATGTAAAGAATGTGTGTGCACTTTTCCAAGACCGACAAGATTCATTAAACTTGACAACAACTTTATTTGCAAAGACATTCTAGTGTTGCCAACATGCTACAAACAAGAAATTACAGCAAGTGGTTACGTTTATAAGCATGTGTGACTATTGTTTATAAATGTATGAATGTTCGATATTAGTTAGTTGATATTAGTTAAGAAAAATATGCAACAATTGCAGTATATGTGATGCTATGTGAACATGAGTGTTCATTCATAATACAGTTTTGCCTGATTGACAATTAAATTACACCTTGTGGACCAATCATTAAAAATAAATAAATTAAGGAAAACTCACTTAATGCTGTGGTGCCAAGCTGTTTTATCTGTTCCTCTGTCTGTTTATCTTTATAATGCACATTGCGCACAACTGCATGAAATCCTCTATCTAGGCTCATGTCCACACACATATCGACATTATTGCTTCAGCTTGGGGAAACTAAGGGTGCTACATCTACTGTAAGTATATGTTGAAATCAACACAGGCATCTCCTATGTTTGAATGTGTGATTTAAGCATCAATAAACATCACTGATGGTGACAATCAGTGAAATCCGGTGGAGTATCAAGTGCTGTCATTTTAAAGGATTTTGCTCCTCCTGTGCAGTGTGAAGTGATTGCAGACATCAGTTTCTTTTCCTGGTAAAGTGTACCTGCTCTGATGGGTATTGAGTGTATGTTTGAGCATTTGACAGCTTGTGTGTGTTTGTTTTCCTTATATATATATATATATATTTGTTGATGTTGTTTTTTTTTCAAACCCTGTACCTGCTGTAATGCCTTCTGTAATTCGCTTACTGACAACTAATCAGCTGACAAACAATGTTTTTAGCGTTTTACATACATTAGTTTTTCATGTAAACTCTAGGCATTAATAAGCATGTACAATGTGTGCCTGGGCATCTCCCACACTGTGCAACAGTGAAGTGCAGCTTGTCTAGTTGCGGGCTGATCAGGAACAGATGCTCTTCTCTTATTCGCGATTGCCTTCTAATTGGCTATTACTTTTTATAGACTGTGGTACAGATTCTGCAACACACTTTATTCCCTGCCACATTTCACTGATTTTCTGACACTCTGTTGCTTTAATTTCTGTTTTTTTCTGTCTTTACATGTGAGTGACAGTTAGGGGGATGTGTGAGAAGCTGTTGACAATCACATCACCTCCCCAGTCCCAGATGCTCCCTGTATAGAGAGCTAGTGTGCCATAAGGTTCCCATAATGTCCGTGTTGCTTTATTGTAGCACTTTGAAGCCATAGCAACAACATCATCTCATTTTCTTTTAGAGTAGCCAACATCAAGCTGGATGCTTCCTGAGCTGGCGGCATCACTCCATAATTAAAATCTTGTCACAAGAAAATAAAGGAGTATATAGGATAAATCTAATACTGGCAGCATGTTATTGTTACTTTCTTTCATACATCATACTTTCATTTACCCTTTTCACATCATGTTCTAGCCTACACAGTGGCTTAGTTTTATTTTAGTATTTATTTATTTTTATTTTATGTTACTGGATCTTCTGAGTTGATCATTTCTATGAGATGTTTTATTCTCAAACCCATAAACTGCAAGCCTCATTCAACCATAGCTCATTTACGATGATTAATTCAGGTGTCTTTTTAGTGATGATTTTATCAAACATGTTCATTTATTTAGCTTGGATAGGTCCATCAAAGCCCAATAGGCCATAGACCTTATTCCGTGAGTATCCCTGTTTACCTCTCTTGGGGTTTCCAATCATGCTGTAGCGCGGAAAGCCTGGCAGGCTTCTCTGAGGTCCCAGGAGGAGGCCATCTTTCACCCACTGCACAGTCCCTGAGGCCCGCAGCACCTCACACCTCAACACAGCTGTGGCTCCCATCCGCACCGTGAGGTTCCTGGGCTCAGACCTGAAGGCCTGCTGGGACTGCGTGCCTGGAGACATAAAAAGGAGAAGGAAGAAAGGAGTTGGAGTTGCAGATAAGGGATGTGGTCAGATTTAATGTAAACAGAAGGAGAAGAACAAGGGCTGAGTGTGCGTGATGGAGGAAATAAAATGGAGTAGAGGGAGCATACACCACAGGGATGCAGTCTTGTGGTCTTTTGTCTGAGAAGGCACCCCTTTGTGCCTGGCCACATTATTCATCCTGGCATATGTTTTATTGATGGGAAACTGCAGTGATACGGACCTGAAAATGAGTCAATAAAGTAATTACTGCGAATTAAATCCCCCCTCAGCCATGCAGATAGGGTATTGGGAGGAGGAAAAAAGCATGGGGTATCAGAGACCTCGTTCACCTGCGGTTTTTCTTCAATGTCGATGTCCCACCCGCTAATTCCTCCTGGGAAGAGTAATGATTATCACTTTAATCCCCCTTGTTTGTCATAGGTGGGGTTGGCCATCCTTCAGCCAGGCTCCTAGGTGACATTCTGTGGTGCAGTGCACTTGAGTCAGGAAGCCAACCTTAACACAGACCACGCATGAGCCTCTAACACTGAGGCTAGGATTATATGATTATTATACATAGAGGTTTATGAATAAATTCAGTTCAAGGAGCCAAACACAACCGCATACTCCAATTAATGCCTAATCTCTAAGCGTGAATCTCGTTTAAACAATGCCCCACAGAGAAGCCAGCCTGATTCCGTTAGCCTGCTTGAATCTTGACCTTCATTGAAGCAATGACCAAGTTGTTTGGAAAGTGCATGCTCTGTTGCATCTGACAACATGAGTGAGAGGCAGAGCTCTCAGATCAAGGCTGAACCAGTCACCTCACGTCAAATATGAAGGGCAAGATTAGCCATTGCAGAGGATGCATACAAACAACCAAACAAAGGAGCAAATTTGCATACAGTTTACATAAATGAATACTCAACAGTGATCTACAGTGGCTGCTGAAATAGTTACACTATATTATTCTGAGATATAGAAATACTAAATACCATATCAAAATGTAGTGATAAGACTCCGTTTTCATGTCCAAAAGTGAGAGAATGTAACTTTTAAATTAAAAAATAACACAATTTTCCTCTTATAATGAATCATTGCATTACATTCAGGGGTTGTGCCTCTAAAGCTTTAGTAGCCTTAGAGGCACAACTTAGTAGCTAATGGTGGCTAGTGTAAGCAAAGTTGTTGTGTAATTGAGTATTACTGAGTCATTTTACTGGCTTAATGACTCTTCTCTGCTTGTGCTACTGTTACCCTACATTTGTAGCATGTCACGCAAACGTAAAGCAAGAAGTTAATACCTCACATGTTGTGTCCTGCTTGTGGTCCCATTGTGTCTGAGTCCGTTGAAATGAAGGGGAATTCAATGTTGCATTGTCATCGATGACCATTATCCTGCATATTACGCTTGTGACCACAGTGTTCAGCTAAAGTTTCAGCATTGGTAATTCTTTGTGAGTTTGTCACATTACGTGAAACATTAAGTACGGGGATGTAAGGGAAGGGGGAAGCAAGCCTATCTGAATTAACTAACTGATACACCTTTTGACTTGTCATTGTACGGGTGTAAGTAACAACGTTAATGACTGCTCAATTCCATTTCAGTGTCCCAGTAAGCCATATCAGTAAGTAAGCGTGCACAACACCAGGACGCTGGAACTTCAACACGTAAATGGAATGCAGCCATCATTAATTAATGTTATTAATTACACCTGCGCTTTCCTGCTATGACCTGTTAAAACGCCTGCCGTGAAATATTGATTTCCATTCCTTATTCAAGGGTGGACGTCTACAATTATACTGTATATGTATGCAATTTGCTTCTAACCCTTATTTATACATCAATTAAAATTTTTGTTTAAAGCTAAATTTTCCGCTCCTGTCATAAGGTAGCAGTATATGAGATTAAGATCATGTCGTCCCCTATATTGTCAAGTGACTTAGGGTTATGTTTAGTGAGTTCCATGAACTGGAAGTCATTGTGGTAATCACCATGGAAACTAGTGAGGAAATACTGTGCACATAATACCCAGTAACATAAGTGAAATGATGTTATTATGGTGTTATTTATTTTCTGTATTAACTGCTCAATACTAGAGGTGAAAATAGGAGGGACATACCCAGTGTAACTGTAAAGCTGTCAAGGATAACATGCATTCTATTATCAGTACTTATACTGGTGTTAAACCCGTAAGCAATTCTACCGTGTCTTCATCTCCACAGTCAGGTGTTGCAGAGCTAAATGCATTACATTACGACTTATGTCAGCAATAGATAACTGACCAAAAACTGTCTTTACTAGCTGGAATGTTCGAGGAGCTAACGGCCCTGTAAAGTGCAAGCAGATCTTCCTCCAGCTTCCTACAGAAACGGAAAACTGAAGTGGCATATTTATAAGAGACACACTTGAAGAATTGCGATCACACCAGGCTTAAAAGGAGGGGATTTCTACAAGTCAAGGCACCACTATACTTATACAAAGGAACGTCCAATTCACCAAATCTAAAGTAATATCCGATTGTGCAGGGAAAATTGTTCAATATGCCTGTTACTTTAGCAAACATTTCTGCCCCAAATGGGGATAATGCTGAGTTCTTTAAGGAGCTTTTCTCTATGCTCCCTGAGCTAAATAATCATCATTTAATCCTGGGAGGAGACTTGACTTGAACTGTGTGTTACACCCCACTCTGGACCGCTCAAGACCCACCAGTAGAACCACGCCTAATTGGGCACAATACATGAACTCCTTTCTTCAGGCCTATGGGATAGTAGATCCCTGGAGACTAAAAAATCCCAACTCCAGACAGTATACATTTTTCTCATCTGCACACCATTCATACTCGAGGATAGATTTCTTCCTACTGGATAAGAGGCTCCTGCCATTAGTCAATTCCTGTGACTTTTGAGAAATTGTCATTTCAGACCATAGTGCAGTGGTATTGTCACTTTGCTTCCCAGATAATGTTTTTTCTAGGTGTATGTGGATGAATCCCCTCATGCTATCGAATGAGGAGTTTGTTTCATTTTTATCCAATCAAATAGATTACTTCCTGGAAACTAATGATACACCTGATACCAGTAAGGGTAATTTATGGGAAGCCATGAAGGTCTACCTTAGAGGGCAAATCATTTTATATACAGGAAGCATGAACAGAAGAAAGGCACAGCGCTTAGATGAACTAACTACCTTAATTAATGAAATAGATAAAAAAAAACATGTGGCAACGCCCTCAGCAAACCTGTGGAAAGGATGAGATGGAAAACCAAATTTGATATCTTGTCTACAGATAGGGCAGAGGAACTCCATTTAAAGTCTCGCTATAATCATTATGAATATGGGGAGCGCGTGCACAGGTTACTGTCTCTCCAACTAAGACAGGAAGAAGCAGAGGCCTATATCTCAGAGATGGAGACTGCGGAGGGTAACACAACTATTAACCAACGGGAGATCAACAATCAGTTTCTAAAAATTCTATGAGCAATTATACACATCGGAAGCTGTAAACAAAGTAAAAATAGAACAGTTTCTTGAAAATATTAAACTGCCTACCCTGGATACTGAAGATAGTGGGGCCTTAGACAAGGCTCTGTCGGTGGAGGAAATACAAAGTTGAGGCATTACAGTGAGGATCTTGGCCCCCACAATGACAGAGACAACAATTTCAGTCATCCCAAAGAAAGTCAAAGCCCCATTAAAATGTGAAAGTTATAGACCAATAAGTCTGCCAGGGGTCGACTACAAGATCTTAACAAAATTGTTAGCAACCAGACTGGATACAGTCATTCAAAAGATAGTGCACCCAGATCAAAGATTGAGGACCCAGATTGAAGGTTGCAGGAAACTCTGTTATTAAAGACACCTTCATGGGCACAATGTAGGACCCACTTTGGGCTAAGACAAGCATTGTCCTGTATGCCATTCACCAATAACCCACTATTTATACCCTCAATGTTGGACACAGCATTCCAGCAGTGGTCCAGAAATGGCCTGAGCAAAGTGACAGACCTGTTCAAAGACAATATTTTCATGTCTTTCACCCAGATAGTCAGAGGTTTTGGCATTCTTCACTGTCAATTTTTCAGGTACCTCCAAATCAGAGATTTGTTAAAAAAAAACCTTCACTTCAATCTCTTCTCAAACTTCTACTGACTATATTCATAAGGCCCTACTGAACTCTATATCTCAAATTTACAATGCTTTACTGTCGATGGCCTCACCCTCCTTCCATCTCAAATCAAAATGGGAGGATGACCTTGGTGAGAGGATCTCGGATGAAATCTGGAAATCGTCCATTGCAATGATCCACACAACCTCCATATGTGTCAGACGTAGTTTGATCCAATTTAAAATATTTCACAGATCCCATCTGTCCAGGAGTAGGCTTTCCCAACTTTATCCAGAATTTGACCTAATCCGGGTTAACGGTGCAACCAAGACCCAGCAACCCTTGTTCATTCACTTTGAGCTTGCCCAGGTATGAGCCAATTTTGGGCCAAGGTCTTTGAAACACTCTCGTACATGTGTAACAAGGCCATAGACCCAGAGCCAAGTCTGGCAGTTTTTGGTATTGCTCATAGAGATCTGATCTGATGGCCAGTCTCCCAGGGGTGTGGGGTGGGTGGGGTGCAGATGTTGGTATAATGTATAATATGTAAATGTTTGAAAACCCAATAAAAAATTTGAATAATAAGGATAACATGCACAGCACCATACCACTAAAGTTGGACAGACTCACATTGTGCTAAACAACAACAACCCTGGTAGAAAAGTCACTATGATCACATGAAGTAACCCTATTGGCCATACTGTAGTTTGGGCAGTATTCGGATTAAGCTATTTGCTTATATCCTAAGAGTGAGTTCCCCTGTGAATAAATCGGATTGACAAAATGTTCCTTTCTACCTGACATCCTGTTCATAGGGAGAATGGTCCCCCAGCAAAAGAGAGTGAAACAGATGCAGCTGTTGGTGTCCTATTATGCAATAACAGCAGAGGAAGGCAATAATGATGATGTGAATAGCTGGTCCTGTTGATCACCTTGATTTGCTAGCTGATGTGTGATTTGCTCAGATGCTGAAAAAACAAAAGTGAAAGGAGAAACATGCATAGATGCCACAGTACGCCCATTGATACTGCAGTAAACCTGGTATCTGAAACAAGATTTTCACAGTATAGGGTAAACAAATACGTATGAGATTAACCAGGTTAGTTTGACTGACGTACATTTAGTACATGCATGCAGGAACCAGATTGAGAAGGCAACTCATGCAGTAGCCATTATGTTATGGTGAAAATTCAATTAAGGCTTCAATAAAGTCAAGGTTCCCACTTCTCAGCTGAATAGCCTGAACATGTATGGGACTTGAAAAGGCCACAGTTACTGTAATGATAGTTCCATGGTGACATTTGATTCTCTTACCCCAGATGAGACAGAGAAAGGGTAGAGCTGAAGGAGACACAATCCATGCTGACAAGAGGTCCATTTCACCACTGACCTTCGACAATCCTGGAACAACCATGAAAAAAACAGAAAACCTACATGAAATACACACAAACATAACCTCCATGTCCCCTACAAAATTAATAGAGTAGGCAGCAGCAGTATAAGTATAGGTGTGCAGCAGTATAAGAAGCTATCAAATTGAAATTTGTATTTTCAGGTTTACGTTTCTTGTTTATTTTCAAGGTTTGACTTTCTGACAACATACTATATATGTCTTGTGCTCACAGTACTATTTACTATTCACTTTTGCACCCGACTCCCAAGTCTCACAAGCTCCTGACGAGCACATGATTACAGCACCATCACATCAGACTTTTCAGATCAATTTGTCAATCAATTTGTCAATCAATCAATCAATCAATCAATCAATCCTGCATTAGCATGCAAAGAAAACATAACTTTAAAAAGCCACAAGGCATGTTTAAAGGTCTTTATAACGGTCTAATCACAATTTTAATGGCACTTCTGAAATCAGTTTCACAAGCATGGTGTTGGTCATTTTTGTTTCAGATGCAGTAAATGCAGAGGAGCTTTCTGTGTTTGAGTGGCTTAGTTAGTTTTAGTCTCCTGATGAGTCACAAGGGGTGCACAATTCCCTTAGAGCTGTACATCTGATTTTGAGATAAGTTGTTATGAAGACCTCTGTGACTCTTAGCATTTCTCCTGGCTTCCCTTACCACAATAATTCAGGATCAGCTGAGGGAGTGGAGAACAGAGCAGATATGATCTCTTGTAAGTCCTGATAAAGGCCAAAGAGACACCTTTCACAACAAAAAAATTTCAAATCTCCACAAGTTGATTTTAAACAGCGCTTTAATTAATGGAAATGAAGTATTACTGGCATGTTCCTTTAAAAAACTCATGTCAAAATTTCTGACAAAATTTGCTTTTTGCAGGTAATTTCCCATGGGTACATGTAAGTAGAGCATAAAAGCGTGATCCACTGTCATGATCATGCTCTTGTTGGATCCCAGGGACAATTTGGGAATTAAGTCTGTAGGCCGTGCTGTGGGACTGTGCCCATTGCATCCAATACTCTTCCTTATTTGACCTGGAAAAGCCCTCCGTGGATTTTAAGTCAGTTTGTAATCACTTCAATTTATCTGCTGCAGGAGTGGAACAAATAATAGTGATTTTCTTAATTGAAAACTAAATATTTTCTCATCTGAATAGACAAAATGAATTGAAGGAAACAGCTCTTTGACGCATCTCCCCTCAGTCGATTAGTTGCACTCCAACAGGCTTTGATAAGAATTAACTCACACTCAATTATTTTTTCGCTCTCAAAACATTTGTGTATTTCAGAGCCCCCAGCATACTCTTTGAACACACAAGGGCAATTATTTCCCTCTTCAATGAATAGAAATTCTTTTCTTTCTTTACAAGTGCCCTTCTTCTCTTTATCTCTGTCTCTTTTAATACCTCATGTAGGTAAACACAAACACAATCATTATATCTTGCCTAATGTTGACATTTTTTTCTCATATGCATTGCAATATACCGTTATCCATCTCTTGATAAGCAGTACTGGATTTCTTTTGGTTGTCTACAGTACAATGAAAAAAGCCAGAATTTCATCTCTACCTTTGGGATTTAGAGCTCAAACAGCAGGTATTCCCTGTGAGGAAGAGATGTGTTTGGCGAACACTGTTGCTGCTGGCCTCAAGAATCACCATTTTCATTGGGAAGCATACACAGCCTGTCTGTGTATAATTCCCACTAGTCAAACAACGGCCTTAATTACTTTAAAAACGCAGCCTGTCGCAAGAATGTTGGTTTGCTGATACATGTTTGTTTTCTTTGAATAAAAAAAATCTGGGATGGTGTAGCATTTGTGGAATAACTGTAATATGCCATTTAGCAGTAGCTTAAAATACAACATTAGATAAGGACTGAATGAATTTAATTTGTCTTCAAATATAAGAAAGACCCATATTTTACTATAACAGCACTCATTGCTACAGGTTTTTTTGACCTTGTTCTTCACCGGCTTCTTACAAATGCAAATTAGAAAGTTTGATTTGAAATTTGATTCGCTTTCAGAGACAAGGCTGCCACTCTCCCCGCAAGGGCATTAGAGGTAGCAGAACCACTCAGCGTGACCCCGACAGGTAGATTTTTAATGGCGTCTTTCATAACATCATCAAACGACTCAATACACTCAATCCTAGACCAATTTAACGCGAAACCCCATGAAATCAGTCAATGTGCAGAAAATGAAGTTTCAACCTCCGTGCAGTCATCTAATTCAGATGTGGTCCTACACCTTAACAACCTAACTTCTTACCGATCTCACCAGCTGCCTGTGGGTCCAATTACTGTAGCTTATAGAAGCTGTGTTGTGAACCATTACTGCTTTAACACTGAACTGCTGATAAAGAGGGGTTATAAAAGATGCAGATTAGATTATCAACAGAATCTAATCACAAATCTGACTGTGCATTAAAACTTGGTATTCTTTAAGCAGTCTGATTAAGACCTGGCTAGATGTGTGAAACACCTCCAGAACAGACCTCAGCCTCGAGGATAGACGGGCTAAATCATACAGTATCAGCTTGGTCCAGCGGTTCTGCAGCTTGACAATGTACGTGTCCGGTGCAAATTCGAGGCACTCAAAGAAACCCGAGTTAGGTGGTGGTGGTGCGCTTTGTCTCCACTCCTTCAGCTCAAAGTTTACTGGATTACTCTGACTTCGCTACACACACTCACACACCTGCTCTCCTCAGGAAAAAGTTGAGAGACAGAGAGGCAAAATCTTCTTTCAACCTCCTCCAACTCCAAGTACATCTGCCTGCCTAGGGTGCACAGAGAGAAAGAGAGCGAGGCAGGCAGACAGACTCACAAAGAGGGGGGTACCTCCTTCTCAAAAAAGCCAAGAATCTTTGAATAGGTGTGTGGATTTGCATGAGAGAAAGAGAGCTGTGCTTACCTGTTGAGTGACGCCTAGGCTCGGGAGCGTCTTTTTCTCTTCCTGATCTACAGATGGCTCTCTGAACACAAGTGAGCAAAGGAGATGATAAAGAATGCCAATGGGACTCCCCCTTCTCTCACTCCTTATTCTGAGACAGAGATGAAGAGAGGGAGAGAGGCAGTAGCAGAGACTGAAGAATGAAGGAAGGTGTGTATATGAAAAGTGTTGGTAGCGATAGTTACAAGGGGGTCACCTGAACCGGAAAATAAATGTCAAAAAAACAATAACAAAGTCATGGTTGCCCTAAGGATTCAGATACATTTTAATACTTTTAAGACCACACAGTAATACAGTGACCATTTAAAATTCAGCAGAATTGAATCGGTTAACTATAAAAGCTTAATAAAGTTGCAGTGAGCCAGTAATAAGAGCGGAGGAACATGCCTGTAGTTTCTGTCTATTCTGCCTTTCTGGGGAGTATTCATGGATCCCATTATTTAGAATTTCACTGTGCTGGGTTGGAAGGAGCAGTGCAGCCCTCAAAGATACAGATGCAACATGGACGTCTTCACAGCTGCTAGTTTGTAACATTTACGCTCATACATAATGAATGGAATAGAGAGTATCCACATAACTCTTTCCTATACTGAATACTCCTGGGGTGATCTGCTCCGCTGCAGAAATGGAGACAGAGACAGGCCAAAGAATTCACTTTCAACAGTGGAATATTTGATTAATTTTTTTTCTGTATATTGCTTTGTCCCCCGTCCCCCCTCCCTTTTTGTCAGTTATATACTTCCAACTGAATGGTGGCTGGAGAATACCACCGTTTGCTCAGTGGAACATACTGAAAGCTCCTCTAGCAAGACACCTTAAAGGTCATGTTTATTTTCCATGTGCATGTATTTTTCATTTGATCTGCTGATAGTCCACCCTTGTGCTGTGGCTCTGTGTGGACTATGTACATGCTATTTGCTCTGTATAAATACAAAAGCAATTAAACTGCTGCATCTGTTGTTTCACTATGGGTCAGCCATGCAGTAATGATAGACCAACCACTGTCTGTGAGAATAGTGCTAAGAAACTCCCACATTTGTGCAGCAAGCAATAAAGAAAGAGCCTGTAACCTTATGTTGTGCATGCTGCACAGTGCCAGTGTCCAGTATCTGTCCTGTGTAGTGTGTGTATGTCTTTGTGTATGTGTGTGTGTGTATAGGCGGTGTGAGTGGGTGTGTGTGGCCCAGATGTTAACAGCTGGGTTGTGTAGTCGAAGCTGGCCCCACAGACAGTCATTAAGCCCAGCAGCCCAGGGCTGCAAGGTTAATTCCCCCGCCTGGAGGGGTATGTAGGTGGGAGGCAGGAGGAAAGGAGGGAGGTGGAGAATGAGGAGGAGAGGCGGCAGGGGGAGGGGGGGAGGCGGGCAATGGGAGGCGAGGGGGCTGTGAAGCTCAGCACTCAGTTCACACAAACAGCACTGTCAGCAAGAGTGGAGCTGCTCCACTGCCAGACGAAGGAAGAGGAGGGAGAGAGCTGGGGCCTGACAGAGAGGTGGTGAGGGAGGGAGGGAGATGGACAGAGGACCTGAAGATGAATGGCGAGAGGAGAAATGCAGGGAAGAGGAGGGAAATACAGTAAGAGGGAGGTTGGATAGGCAGAGGGTGAGATGACGGGGACACGGACGAGTAAGGTAATGGAGCGAGAGAAACGGATGGAGAAGGAAACAGAAAGATACTGTAAAATGGGCTGTGGAGTGATGAATAGAAGATGAGGGAGGATGAGGGGAAGGGGGGAGATGGGAGGAAGGAAGGCTGATATGAAGAGTTGTTTTGAAAACCAACAGGATGTCTACTGACTCAGACCAGTGCAGCAGGGTAAGCAAGGAGGAAGATTAATCAAAGAAAGCAATAAGCACTACGGTGAAAAGCAACACAATATGTGGAAGAGGGAAAGATAGTGGCATGTCCAGGAGATTGATTCAGAAAAGTGGAGTAGGAGTGAGACTGCCTTCAATGTTTGAGTTCCTGTGCATGCCTGTGGACGTGTACAGTATTTGTGTGGAAGGTGCATGGGGTGTGTTTAATCATTTGGATCGCCATTAGCAATGTAACAGCTTAGATTCTGTCACTTGTTAAAATAAAGAAAAAAAGCTTATAGAATGAGTATGACAGCTTGGGGTCAGCAGCTAACAGTTTAGACAGGCATTTGATATTCAACGCACAATATGTGATTCACACCAAGAAGAGGATTTAACTAGTTCAGCACCCACAGTTCTTAGGAAGTGGTTAATTTAATGAAAAAGGGCCTTAGTACCGCTTCAAGACTTCTGAGGGCTCCAACAAAGGCCTGCAAATTTGTCTTTGTGCATTGAGCTGGAGAGTATTACATCCACACTCTGAGCCTCGGCATTAACTACAGCCATCTGACCTGATGATCTGATTGGAGCCCCAGCTTCTGTTGCCTGCCACAGTACAGCTGCCATATCAGTGATGCTTCTGTGTTCTAAATCTGTAGACAAGGTCAACATGTTTTTTTTTTTCCCCCGCCAATCTGGCTCCCAGTCGACCACAAGAGAAGGACATTTAACAGGCAGCCGCAGACTGGTAGCATGCATCACCAGAAACCAGAAATGACAAGTACAGGCATCACTTAAATAACAGTAGCAAACAGAGATAAGAGGACTTTCAGAAGTCTGACAGCATAGATAGTTGCTTAATCCTCTTCAGCAGCACTTTCTTCAAAAGTCTGTTATAGTGACGAAGTCTGAATAGGGACAGGAACCTTGTCCCACTACTGGCAAATTTGCAAGAAGAGATTCTCAAGTTGCTGTGCTTTGGGTGACCTGTAGACCAAGTGATGGCGGAGCATGTGGAAGAACATGTATCGAGATTAAGACGGATTTGGAAAAACCCAATTAAATACGCCGACACACTCTTTTCCGTTCCCCTTCAATCCCCATCCCTGTGTCCCTATGCATGTTGGCAGCAACATGGAGTTCAGAGCTGGGTGTGTGTGTGTGTGTGTGTGTGTGTGTCAGGATGGGGAGGCTTGAGACAACCAGCTGCGGTGTCCAGATTGGGGAGGGATTATTTCCCAAATCTCCTCCATTTACCTCAGCTGCCTAACAAGCTCCTACATAAACATGTTAATTCAGTGATATTGCGACTTTGATTCCGCTGTTAATAACAAACAAACAAACACTGTCAACCAATCAAATGAGAGCTTGTTGATGAAGTTTTATACAGATCTTTGTCTAGGTAAAGTACAACATGGGGAGGCTTGTGAGAGGGTCTATATTAGATAAAAAAATCTTCATCAGACTAATAAATAGCAGTAGATACACAAATATAACTGAAGACTGTATGATGCAAATTCAGTTGCTGTAACATTTAGATAGACAGTAAAAATAAATATCACTAAATTGCTGTTATAGCATATGATCACACCAGGGCCAAGGAAGAAGCAAAAGCTGAAAAGTGCCAGGCTTCTCTGGGAAAATGGAAGTCTTCATCTAACAGATTCCTGTGTGAAGTCATGAGGTCAGAGGCTGGACAGGATCGCTGAAACAATATTATTAGGTCACTGAGGGAAGAGGAGCAGGGTCAGATAATAAGACTCAATCCAGCTGAGTGAAAATGCATGGGAGGGAAAGTGCTGACGCCTCCCTCGCTCTCGTTCATCCAATTCCCAGCGCTTACTCTGTGCCACTGATATTCATGCCGAGCTGTCCGTCCACGGCCCACAAACTTTAACATTCACCGCCTCCACCGCCCCATCTATCATCCCACTGTGGTGATGGACGAACGGAGACAGAAGCAGAGAACATGGTGGTGGGTGGGAGAGACATGAAGGGACAATATTGAAATTTGAGGTCAGAAAAGACAATTGTTGTATCCACTCTTGTGTGTCCCATTAACTTATGCAGAGCCACCTCATCCATGTACAATAAATACATGCACAAACATATGTGCATGGAGGCACACACACACACACACACACACACAGACAAATTCACGCGCACACACACACACACACACACACACACACACACACACACACACACACACACACACACACACAACACCAGAGCCTCCTATCACAAGCAATTCAATATAAAGATACACAGAGCTCAGGCAATAACCTGATCCTGGTGAGAGATGTTATAGGCTTTGACAGGCGGGCTGAGCCACACAGCCCAGGCTGTTCTCCCAGTGTCACTAACAAAACAGAAGGATTAGAGGATGAAACTGAGCTAAATCTGGGCAAGCTAAAAATGAGGGCAAAAACAAGGCATGGGAAGAAACAATACTGAATGGATCCAAAGCAAGCCTTTAACAAAAGCTATTAAGCAATAAAAGGCCACTTTAATAACAAAACCCTTGTGTTGTAGCTACTATTTATGTTTTGCTGTCCACAAATGCACCCACCCACCCACACACACACACACACACACACACACACACACACACATTCTGTACCTTCTATGAAAGAACCTCCATTGACTGGATACATTCGTCGGATACCATAACTCTCACCGCTATAGCTTTAACTACAGTGAGTCGAGGTAATGTGCCTCCTCGCCTTTCCCTCACAGTATTAGTATTACCAGAGAGATGAAGATTTTGCAATTCTTACCTCGAGAGAATTTTTTTTATTACTGAAGGAGGTCAGGTTAATGCAGTTTTCAAATGAGTGATTCAATGATTCAAATTCCGTTTACATTATTTGTGATTATATTAGTGAGTGAGGATGCCTGCTGGAGGAGTTTTGTCACCTCAACCTGTCACCCAAGGCAAAGCTACTGTTAAGACTGGTTCTCAATTCAGTACACATTATGTCTTGAATACACAATATGTCTTGAAACGAGAGTCACAATTCAACATTGTCATCTAGCGGTTAGTCGGGTATTTTCTTCAAAATGCAGTGCTGTGATTGTTGAGGTGAGATGAAATGTGCTGTTTTTATCACAAAGTGTGGCTGTGTTAGTTAGTAATGATTCTGCTTTATGCAATATGAGGCTGGGGCTGTGGACTGCAGCATAATGCAAGACTTTTAAACAGATTAAACTTGATTTATTACTTTAATAGGTGAATTTACCAAAAGACACTAACAAGTAAGAATGGGTGGTAGACAGTATTTTAGTCAGGCCCCTAGCAGAGTTCTTCTTCTTTTTAGTTAGTCTACATGTTTAGCTAAATGTAAAACTGGTATGTTCTGGATCTTACTCCTTACAAGAATGTTTGCTTTGAATTCATCAGTAAGATTTAATACAGCCTTTAAAAAACTCTGTAATCCATATGCTGCAAAATATTTCATAAGTGGTCCTTCTATATCCCTGCAGCTGCAAGAGGAAATGGCCGGCCACCTGCTAGTGTGCCTCATATTTTATCAACTTTAACCATCAATCAAAACAGACCAACTTTTACTTTGACTGTGCTGGCTTAAAGCTATAAGGCAAAAAACAAAAAGTCAATAGGCTACTGTAGATTGACCAATACACATTACCTGCTGCACACTAAGCCATTTCATAACATCAAATGGCCAAAAGCACAATGCAGAGAAAATAACCACAGTGGTGTGAAGTTACACGATATGCTGCAATCTAAACCATAGTTTCAAATGTTGTACTTTTTATGAAACACTTTTTTTTTCTGTCCTTTGTTGTACAGCAAATGTTTTAAATCATGATGCTATCATACCACTTTGAACAGAGCAAGGAATTTTGTGGATCCTTATACCTTTTTAAACTAGCGTCTTGCAAAACTGATCACAGGCCAAAATGACCTCACTTTACAAATATGTCCTCATTCTGAAGGCTCAAACTGGTTCTCACACAATCAGGCCCAAATACACCTCTGCCAACAGATGGGCTTATGGCTTTGTTGAGGTGGAGTTTGCCATCCTGCCCGTTCCATTTTCAGAAAATCCACTTTAATTAACATATCAGAGCTCCAAACGAGGCTAAACCTCTTCTCTGCAAACTGTAATCTGTCCAGTTTGAACTGACCAACCATAGAGCCTACATGATAAGGCTTGCCAACTGAAACACAAGGATAATCCAGTTATACCTGCTTATACGGCGGACAGCTAAAAGCACTGATCTGACAGGCTCTCTCTAAAGTGCCATAGCTTGCATTTTGATCTAACCAAAGTGTTTGATTTACTTATATCATGTGGCTCAATCTGATTCTTTAAGTCATTTTTTAGCCACATTATCTGGCATGTGCTCCTCTTGAACAATATGATTAAATATTTGGACTGAGAGTGGGTTGCAGAACACATGCCTTTCTTCTTTCTTTTATTCCTCCCGAGCCTTCAATCACTTTATTCCCACCCATACAACTTCCTCCCACCCTGTCACTCTGTCCTAATCACCTAACCCTTAACTACTCCTACCTCTATAACACTTCATCTCTCATAAAATGTATTTATTTCCCTTATTTTAAGTTTACTCCCAAAACATTCTGCCACTCCCTCCCTATACTGCTCTCCTTCTGAGTATCTATTTTGATTTGAAGGTGTCACAGGATCAATGGCAGGGTGACTGTGGTTCCCTCCACCTGCAGACTCACAACCCCCAGAGGGCCGGCAGGGAAAGTTGAACGGTCCAACAGATGGAGGCTATTGTGTGAGGGAGGGTGTGGGGTAGAGTGTGGCAGCAGTGCCGCAGAAGACGTGTATATGAAGTCTACACTTGTTTCCGTGCGTGCGCAAGTATGTTCTGTGTATGAGTGCGTTTGAGCCTTTGTGTGTAGGCGGGGGGGGGGGATGG